>NW_020769328.1:13572159-13584014 GCF_900518735.1 Pseudonaja textilis | reverse complement strand
AAGAAAGAAAGAAAGAAAGAAAGAAAGAAAGAAAGAAAGAAAGAAAGAAAGAAAGAAAGAAAGAAAGAAAGAAAGAAAGAAAGAGGGAGGGAGGGAGGGAGGGAGGGAGGAAGTTAAAACCCACCCCTCTCCTAGGAAAATGAAATATTCTAGGAAATATTAAAAAGGCAGAATATTTCCCCTAAAAAGAAAAGTTGAAACTCAGAGAGGCAGAAACTCACACACACACACACACATACACACACACACACACACACCTCTTTGCTAATGGGCCATTACTCTGGCCTGGGCCAGCCTATTTTACATAACAAAGATCTACTCCAGGTAGAGTTATAATAGGAATTGCCCAAAGCAAAAAAAAAAAAAAAGCATCACCCAGCAAGGCTCAACCAAGCCTGGGACTCAGGACAGCCTACAGAGCCTACATGGGAGCCTGACAACCAATCAGAATACAAGCTGAAATTCAAATCGCAACAGAGGGTATAAAACAATTGCACTCTCAGCATCTAGCCTCTTTTCCTTCACCCAACATCTTGAGGCATGTGATCCTGTCCACCATGAAACCATCTTTCCAAGCAGTCACCATGGTTCCAGTGTCTTTCTTCCCCACTTGGAACTGAACCCAGAAGGCTATTTCTTCCAACAGAAAGAAGGAAGGAAGGAAGGAAGGAAGGAAGGAAGGAAGGAAGGAAGGCTTTCTTCTATCAGAGTAAGGCACACCTAGATGTGCTCATACTTGTATTTTTCTGAGACCTGAAACCATCCAAGGAGAGAGTCTGCCCCACATCTGGTAAACCAAAGATGTCCCACCACCCATATGAGGATCCTTGCAGGGATGGGGGGGGGGGCGGGGTTGTAGGCACTGTAGTGAGACTAGCCATGGCTCCTCTATGGCCTCATGATGTTTAAGGCACCTGTTGGGATTCTAGCTGCTTCAGAAGAAAGGAGATAGAGCTGGGGTGGCTCCTTCCCAGTGGGACACCTGTCTCTTGGGATGAAACTCAGGTGGCCATATCTGAGTCAGGCCTGCCTCCCTTTCCTTGCACACCGGTTTCATCAATACCTTCTGGATACACCTTTTCATCCACAATTAAATGGGTAGATGGTGCAAGAATAGCTATTTCTGGCTCTCTTCCTCACCTAAATAGAAAATTTTGTCTATAACATGTCACGTAAATGGCGCTTATCAAAAGCAATTATGCTTTTTAAATTGTATTGGGGAAGAGAAAGAATTGGCATAGAAACCAATCTTAAACTACATACAAAGACAGGAACTAATGTGGCTTGTTCACCTGGAGGGGATGTCTTGCAGTGGTAGGATTCAAATTTTTTTACTACCAGTTCTGTGGGCATGGCTTGGTAGGTGTAGCAGATGAAGGATACTGTAAAATCTCCAGTCAGAGGTGGTATTTGCCGGTTCTCCAAACTACTCAAAATTTCCACTACCAGTTCTCCAGAACTGGTCAGAACCTGCTGAATTCACCACCTCTGGTATCTTGGGATTCCATGCCATAAAAGGCACATACAAAGAAAGAAGGTCAAAGAACAGAGGCAGAGCCAGAAGATGCAGAGACAACATTAAAGATACACTACAACAACAGCAATTAACAATGGCCAAATGCCACCAGAAGAGCAAAAACACGGAATTTTGTATCTCCCTCGACACCCGAAAGAGGAGGAGGAGGAAGAGAAAGAAGAAAGAAGAGACTAGAGCTGGGGTCTCCAACCTTGGCAACTTTAAGCCTGGAGGACTTCAACTCCCAGAATTCCCCAGCTAGCAAAGAAGAGACTAGAGGATAGAAGAATAATATAACAACCATAGTAACATATTTGTTTTACAGATCCATCCAAAAAATATTTCTTCCGATTATGTTGTTATTGATGGTTTTGGCTATGCCTTCTGTTGATGAGGCCTGTACCTAAAGACGGGGCTCTGCCCTTTGGTCCTTCTGCGGGAGATGGACCAGCAGGCCAGAACTTCAACTGTCTGCTCAAAAGCACAACACAAATAAACAAATCCAGAACTGAGCAGTCCCAAATTAAAGGAAAGAGAAAAGCCATCAAACTTTCACGGGGCTGCAAAAATCTGCCTTCCAGCTGGTTCTGCCAAGATTTGTATGTTCATGTTTTGAATGATACATAAATGTGCAGGATCCAGTCTGGGTCTGTCCCTGGGAGTCTCCTGAGCCATGAGCTCCGGCATAAGTTCAAAAGCTCAGAGGATTAAATCTCTGATCCGGGTGACTGACCCAGATAAGATTCTGCAACATTATCCCGGGACACGTATATTCACCTTCATTTGTGATGTTCAAATGTGCTCTAGGTGCAAACACTAGCATGTGTAATTAGTGAGCATCATTCAATGAGTTGGGGTTAAGATAAAATCCAGCCAAGAATGTAGGTCTGCAGGGTTGGGTTTGGGCCCAGAGGTGGCCGGGAGCTGAAGGTAAAGGAGCCAGAAGAGAACAGAGCATACCTGGATGAGAAAACTCCCCAAACAGAAGCAGAAACAGGCCCTCCACGGGAAGGTCTCCTTTGCATGAGACTCTGAGAATAAAAAGTGATTCACTCCCAACTGGTGGCTTGAAGCTGCAGTGAGAAAACCACGGAGGAGAAGGACCTTCCTGAATGTGGTGGACAAAGGCCTGGAAGCTTCAGGGAGTTCATTAGGATAATTGTTCGCCATCTGCTGTCAACTGCAAGGCTAGCCTCTTCCAAAGAAAGACCCCCAATTAAAGGCCAAAAGAAAGCCTCCACGACAGAGGATTCAGGCAACAGACCACCGTGCTGTGAGCTTGTTGAGAAAGCAGCCGCGGGAACAAACAGATTGAGCATTTCCGTTCCTCCTCCAAGCAGGCGGTGCAGAGTGACTGGGGCGAAAGTGGCTGGATGCTTTCTGCCTCGTATGTCCTTCTGCACGTGCACCAATCTCATTTTTTCACACTGTAGCAGATCTTTTTTGTCTGCTCTATCCTGTTTTTCTCTATATGCCTCTTGGATTTATGTTAATGTGGTTTCCTGATGTTGCTTGTTCATCATAGTTCAATAAAAACAATATTAATAAACTATCAAGCAGCTCCAACAAGAGTAAACTTACTCATAAGTTGATTACTAATAAGTTTACTCTTAAATGTTTTCTATTGCTTAATCTTCCGGCTGGTAGCAGACACTGGCCCAAATTTTACTGTATTTCAGTGGGAGAGGAACTGGCCATGAATGCTCAGGAAGGGAAGCTTGGAGTCCAGGAAAAGAGCAAATGGCATGGCGGATACTTCAAGAACACACAAGTAGTTGGAATGATTAAGAACTGAAAATCAAAAGCCACCAGATTTTCTGAAAAATAATATTGTAAAGCTGTAAAAAGATGAGCAACCAAAATGATGCAAGGCTGGATGGCTACATCCCAGGCTGTTTAGCACAGAGCAGCGGCTGATAAGGGAAGACCCAAGAGAAGTACAGAAAAATCTTGCAAGGGGCAGAAAATGTAATCCCCAAACAAGTTTCTTCAGTGTTAGAATTTGGGATTCCTGATTAAAGTAAAACTTTGACTGATTTGGGCTTGATAAAAGGAAGGTTTTCCTCTTCCTGATTAAAGTAAAACTTTGACTGATTTGGGCTTGATAAAAGGAAGGTTTTCCTCGATAAAGTGCACCGTTCAGCTCTGGGATTTACTGCTTTCAGATGTGGCGAAATGCCCTAAAATGGCAAGTGAGAAAGAGCTAAATTAGAATAAGGGAAGCCCAAATTGCTTCCTTCTGGGTCTGGCGGCTTGCAGTCACCAGAGTTAAAACTCTATTCTGGAGAGAAGAAGCCATAAAATATCCTCTCCCTTTTGAAGAAGTGGCTTTACTGAAGCGTCTCTTTATCTCCATTGTGTGTCTCAGCTGTCAGAGGCCTGGAGCCTCTCAAAGAGCCACAGGATGGATCTTTCCTCCCTTGGTATCCTGCAGGAGCCAGGTGTCAATCACAATTTGAGCTATGAAAAGGATGGCATTTTTTTTTTTCAGAATCTGGCCAATCTTACTCCTTTAAAGCCATTTCCCTGAGAGGGTGGGAGTCCCCAAGTGCAGCTGTCAAGAAGATGTGTGAAAAAACCTACACACACACACACACACACACACCCCTCTACCTGACCGTGGTGGATCTTCCCTCCAGAGTTTGAGGGGACAGTGGAAGGAAGGGACAACAAAGAACACGAGTCTTAACCAGGGCAGGGGTATTTGTGTGTGTGTGTGTCTGTGGTTGCGTTTGGCTTTGTGATGCAATTGTCAGCTGTCCTGGGCTCTCAGCACTAAACAGACTTTGGAGAGGATGTTGCAAATCTCTCAATAATTTCCAAACCTCACTTCAGGATGCATTAAACTTTTAAAAACATATGGTTTCCTTTCAAAGATGTTTGCTATGTTTGCTACACAAATGCTACACTTAAGAAGTGCTCTGAAGATGTTCAATTATCTGCCAAAAAGAAGAAAAAAACCATAACTGCATATTTATGTCTCCTGGGAATACTTGAGAGAGGTTTTCTCAAGAGAAATGTGTATTCCACACAGATTGTCCCCTTGCACAATGGTAAAGGAAGACAGGAGGGAGGGAAAACTCCATGCAAAACCAGCAAATCTTCTCTGAGAACTGTTGCTCATTCCTCTTCTGTTGATGCAAGGTCATCCCTCTCTTTCAGCCTTCATCTCTTTCAACTCTCCTCTGGGTGACAGCAAACTCCTCCTCCTCCTCCTCCTCCTCCTCCTCCTCCTCTTCCTCCTCCACACCCGCCATGCCTTTTAACCCTCCAGCTCTTCTCAGATCTTAACAGAATTGAACATTTAGGCCCAATCTAATGAAATGCCATGGTAAGATTTTAGACTTAAACAAGAATAAGCACATATACAGGTATTGATTAGTGATTGAAACTTGGCTCAATAGCAGTAAGTGTGAAAGGGATCTTACAGTCCTAGTAGGATAATCACTTAAATATGACCCTGCAGTGTGTGGCAGCAGCCCAAAAAAGCCAACACAATCCTAGGTTACATTACCAGAGGGATAGAATCAAGATGACGCGAATACTGCTATATAAAGCCTTAGTAAGACCACACTTAGAATACTACATCCAGTTTTGGTCACTATATTATAAAAAAGATGTTGGGACTCTAGAAGGAATACAGAGAAGAGCAACATAGGTGATGAGTTGTCTGGAGGCTAAAACATGAAGAATGATTGCGGGAATTGGATATATCTAGTAAAAAGAAGGACTAGGGGAGACATGATGGCAATGTTCCAATATTTGAAGAACTGCCACAGAGAAGAAGAAGGGGTCAACCTATTTTCCAAGGTATATGAGAGCAGGAGAAAAAGCGATGGATAGAAACTATAGTAATCAAGGAGAGAAGGAAGAAAAATTTCCAATCAATGAGAGTCAGTGGAACGGGTTGCCTTGAGAAGTTGCCTTCGTCAAGGAGACTTTTAAGAGACTGGACATGTCTAAAATGGTACAATGTTTGAGGAGAGGGTTGGATTAGAACAACTCCAAGGTCCCTCACAGATTTATTTTCTATTTTATTCTAAGGTTGTGAAGATCTGGATTTTCTCCAGAGCCAGCACATTAGTGAAGCCCAGGATGTGTGTTCCTCTGGTAAAAGTTAGTTATGTGATGCCTTAATGGTTGTATTGCAGCTGCTTTTAATTGTATTTTTTAAATTTCTTTGTCCAAGTTTTATAATGTCTTTTTCCTCCTTTGGCTGCTATGCTTTTAAGATGGGTAGCCATATAAATGTTCCAAATAAAAAAATACATTCTAAATAAATGCATGCCAGAATCCAGTGCTAGCACATGCATCTCTTCAACATCACAAACCCGTCTTTATTATATCTGAAACATGTTAAATGATTTCTAATTAAATTTGGCAGGTGAATCCCTTGGGAGAGATCAGATTGATTTCCTAAGTGAAATGAATTTGAAGCGGGGATTTCCTCTTTCTTGTGCATATTAATTACTTTACAAGATAATGAAATGCTCGCTGGTTAGGTGAAAAGAGGCGGTGAGTGGGGAACGGAAGCCAAATGCATGGGGAAGAGCAGTGCTGGAGGACCAAAGCTGGTTTTGTCTTTCTGTAACCTGGTTAGGTCAAGACAAAGACAATGACCCCTCCCCCCAAAGCAGGTTTGCAGCGTAGAAATTACTAGAGAGGCAAATGTCAGGCTACATGGAAATGATCTTCTGGTTGATTGGGCACCTATTTTGGAATTTTCAGGTTAATAATTCCAAAATCTCAAGCTTTGGACATATGAGGGGCTAATATGAAAGCCACCTTATCACACTGAGTGCCTGGTCCTGTCAACCTCTTTTGTTCTCACCTTAATTCCAAACACCGAAAAGCCAATTACAAGTCATTAATTAAAAGGCTTTACCGTTTCCGTGCAGAAATATCCTTTCATTTTTCCCATTCAAAATATTGATAGTAATAGCTAGGAAAGTTATCGTGTTCTCTATGTCTTCTGTAGGATGCAGTGCCCAGAACTGGATGCTTGGAGTATAGACATAGACTTCTATACTGCTTTCCAGTCCTTTCTAAACAGTTTATAGGTTCAGCATATTGCCCACAACAACCTGGGTCCTCTAACGGAATAACAGAGTTGGGAGGGACCATAGAGGTCCTCTAGTAGTTGCTCAAGCAGGAGACCCTATACTGTTCTGGACAAAGGAGCACCCAATCTATTCTTAAACACCTCCAATGATTGAGTGCCAACAACTTCTGGATACAAGCCATTCCACCGATCAGTTGTTCTCACTATCAGGATTTTTATTCTTAATTTCAGGTTGGCTCTCTCCTTGATAAGTTTCCATCTTGTCCTGTCCTCAGGTTGGTCTGACCAATCACACCGAGACAGGGTTTCTCTTATTTTGACCCCGTGGTTCTGTTGGAGAGCCTAGGACTGCATTTCCTTATTCTGAAGCTGTACCCAAGAATTGATTGATGTTCAGCTTGTGGTCCACCAAGATCCCAGTTCCTTACAGTAACTATTCTGATTCCCCACAATTATTCCTTTGATTTTTTTCCTACCAAAGTGTAGAACTTTGGATGCCTGAGCTATGTTAAGCTATTATTTAAAAGAGAGACTATCAGGCAGGAAAGATACCAGGCAAACCCATCAGAAGAACTCCAGCGATTTCTTTTTGACTGCTTCATCAAGCCGCAACAGACAGTGCAAATGAGACACACTCTACTTTTGATACTCCATATTTAACACATAAGAAATACACCTACCAAGAGATCATGTGTGGCAAGGTATTTCTGGAGCAACTTTTTCTTCAAACTGAATTAATTTAATTAATTTAATTGTGATTAAATCTGGCTGATTATTTGGCTGCTGATTCAAAAAGAAAAAAGATGCTGTCGTATTTCTAGCCATTGTGTGTCGTTGTAATGAAAAATGAATCTTTGCCACACTTCCATATTTACAGTACATCATGACATCTTGACATTGTGCGTTCATATATCTTGGTCCTTCAACCCATGTTGAAGAGAGAAAGATGCTCCTTCCGATGTTTCTAAAATGGCCATCATAATTCAATGCATCCGTCATGTTGTTGATCTTAAGGTTGCTTGATTGATTCAGATACAGCCTCTCACCTCCAATCTTAGCAGCCATGGGAAGGGAAGAGGGGGGGCTGATGATCTTTTTCCCTGGCAGGTCAGCTTTCTAGGTGTGGAGAAATCCATTTTGGGGCGAAGGCATCATTGGCACACCCAGACTCTGGACTGGGAAAATTTGGAAGATCTCCTGAGTTGGTGAAAATAATGTTTCCCACCAGCCTCTCAGTCATCAAAGGCATTGTGGGAGCCAGGAAGTGCCACACACCAGACTGGGGTTCATCAGTGGAGCCAAGTGCTGCTGTGGCTTGACCGCTCTGATGCCAGGAGAGAGAGAGAAAGGACTGCGTGCAACAGTGCTGATGGTCATTCCTGGTCTTCCCTCGGCTGCCAGTGAAGCCAGGCAGAGATGGGAGGCATGAGGCGATGGCACTGCAGGGCAATGGAGAGCCAGGGTGGAGGTATTGCAACCAGATTCCATTGCTGGGCTCATGGCGCTTGGTATCCAGCCTTCTTTGTTCTTCAGATCAGGCAGGTCGTGAGAGATTCCCTTCATGAGGAAGACACCAGCCTTGATCTTCTGCCAAATTAGGAGCAGTGGGAGCTACAGAACAGGTGGATGCTGAGCTGTGGTCACTTTCTTTTAAATGTAGGAAGAAATGCATGCTGCTCTACCTGTTCAAAGATCCCATACGCTTACAGAATAACACCGTTAGAAGAGACCTTCCCATCCAGCTCAAGAGATCCTATGCCATTCCAGACAAATGGCTGTCCAATCTCTTCTTGAAACCCGCCCCTGATGGAGCACCCACAACGCTGGGAGGCAAGCTATTCCATTCATTGCTCCCACTGACCTGAAATTTCTCTTTAAATCTCTTTCTTAAGCTTCCATCTGTTTATTGTCCTGTCCTCAGGTACCGTGGAGAAGGTCAACTCCCTCTTCTCCATGACAGCCCCTCAAATATTGGAAGACTGCTATCATATCACCCCTATTTTTTCTCTTCATTAGTAATAGCAATAGCACTTAGACTTATGCACCGCTTTACAGCCCTCTCTTAAGCTCTTTACTGAGTCAGTCTATTGCCCCCAGCAATTTGGGTCCTCATTTTACTGGCCTCGAAAGGATGGAAGGCTGAGTCAACCTTTAGTCAATTAGACTAAACATTCCCAGCTCGCACAACCATTTGTCATATGTTTTAGCCTCCGGCCTCTTAATCTTCTTTGTTGTTCTTCTCTGCAGTCTTTCTAGAGTCCAAACATCATTTTTGTATTGACCAGAACTGGATGGACTATTCTAAGCGTGGTCTCACCCATGCAGTATAAAATGGTATTTATAGGAGATGACCAGGCAGGGCCTGAAGGTGGGGTCAAACCAGTGGTGGGATTCAAAAATTTTTACCACCAATTATGTGGTCGTGGTTTGGTGGGCGTGGCAGGGGAAGGATATGTAAAAATCTCCAGTCAGAGGTGGTATTTGATGGTTCTCTGAACTACTCAAAATTTCCGCTACTGGTTCTCCAGAACTGGTCAGAACCTTCTGAAGACCACCTCTGGGTCAAATGTATCACCAATTTGGAATAGGTAGGCCGAGTAATAGTAAAGATATTTCTCTCCTCTCTTTCTCCTTCATGTAATAAACCTATTTCTCCCTTTCTTTCCTTTTATTTTTCTGGAAAAGCAGGGAGGCTCCCTTCTGAAGCATCTGCTACATGTCAGTCGTCTAGTCTGCTGCTGTTTTCCAAGGCCGTTCTCACATAGCGTCACACAACCCAGAGACAGCAAGGATTCCTTCCCATAGAGCAGGTACTCTGTTGTCTTTGCCAGCAGCTGCTCATCTGGCCGAGGTTCCTAAAAGGAGATGGCCGGACAAAAAAGTCCGTCTCTTTTGGAAAAACGGAGCTGCTCAGTAGAACCACCTCTAGAAAGTCCCCTGAAGCTTGCCTCTTCGTACCTCCTCCATGCGTTTGTGGACATCAAGGTCTTCGGCCCTCCCTCCAAGTGCCAGCAAGAGGGGAAGTTTCTCGCCTCTGAAGCCCACCCTCCGCCCCAGGCCCAGGTCTCTCAGAGGCACATATGTTGGCTCTGACTCAACAGCTGGGTCCCATCTGTTTGGGTGAAGAGGACGGGGGTGGGGAGGGCCAGGAAGAGACACCATGGCAACCAGCACCTTACCTAGCCCTTTTCTTGAAAACAGGTTTCACTTGAACCAGGAAACGTACAGACGGGGGTGGGGAATGTCTGTAAATGTGCACCAGGTTTCAGAAAGCTGACCCCCACCCCCACCCCCGATTTTTGCAGCTGTTCTTAGTTTCCATCTGATACCAGGACTGCTGCCCCCCCCCCCTGATGAACGCCCTCCTTGCTTCCTGCCCTACGTGCTCAGAAGATGCCGGAGTGGGCTTCAGCTCCCTCTTGATCTGGGGAAGGGGTGTCTGCCAGCACCTCCATTTCTTTGTCCTTCTCTTTAGGCCCCTGACCTCCCCCACCTCACTTTCGCAGCAGTGATGACAACCACGGTGGTTCCCGCCCCCCCATGCACAGTTGTCTCTTGTTTTCGCCCAGGCTCATGGCATCCCCGGTTCTTCAGTTACATCCGCTTTCATCCTGGTCCCATGCAGGTTCGTCAGCAGCAGGGCTTCCAAAATAAATGGGTGGTTGTTGCGACTGAATGTACTGAGAAAATGAATTTATGTTTGTTTGATTCATTTTTTGCAAACGACCCTGCAGAGGTGTTGGGGTCATTGAGCCATCTTTGTCCTTCAGCTCTGGACCAACGCGGGAAACATCAAGTATTTCATCAGGGGAGATTGTGGGAAAGTGCTCAATCGTGCCTACCCTCCCTGTCCTATTGTCCCCAATTATTAGTTCCTATTTCATGTATTTAAACTTATGTTTATTCTTATTCCTATTATATTGTAAGCATTTGACAAAATCAATCAATCAATCAATTAAAAAAAAATCCATTCATTCAATCGGCAAAAGGACCCATGTGCACAGAGGGGTTAATATTGGAACTGCAAACTTATGAACCATAATAATAACTAAAAGGGGGAAGGGGCCGGAAAACCCATCAACAAAAGAGTTCTTCAAATATGCCGATGGCCAGAACTGAACAAGGGAGATGAGGGGTCCAGTTCAGACAGAGAAATCGTGAAGGATGATTTCAAAAAGCAGAGGGACTCGGCTGCTACAGGCAGCCCTCGACCTTCGGCCATCTGTTTAATGACTGACGTTACAACGGTGTTGAAAAAAAGTGACTTATGACCAGTTCTCACACTTATGACTGTCACAGCTCCCCATGGTCACATGATCAAAATCCGGATGCTTGGCACCAGCATGCATTTTGGGGGGTTGCAGCCCCCCTGAGTCACGCCATGGCCATTCGGGCCCCTCCAGGCAGCCTCAGACAAGCTACATCAAGGAGGAAATCTCCTTAACGACAACCAGATTCATTTAACGCCTTAGTGATTTTTTTTAACAGCTGTGGTAAAATAAGTCATAAAATCAAACACGATGCACATACCAACTGCCTTACTCAGCAACAGACGTTTCGGTGTCAATTGTGGTCTTGAGTCAAGGACTATCTGTCTTTCATCTGTGTCCTTTCATCCAATGGAGGAAGTCATGTCATCAGCACAGACTAGAAAGGAGCATATACAGAGCGGGGAGAAGGCAGCAGGCCAGCAAGGATAAAAAGGTAAAAAAGGGGGTATCCCCAGGAATTATATCAACCAGGAAGCCTAACATCAGCAATCTCAGAAAGATGTTAGAGCAGTTAAGAGAGCAGGATATCTACAAGCATTGTGAAGAGAGCATTGTGATTGTTAAGAGCCAACATAGATTTCTCAAGAAAGTGCAAAGAAGAGCAACAAAGGTGATAAGGAGTCTGGAGGCCAAACCACAGGATGGATAGTTGCTGGAACTAGCTATGTCTAATCCAGGCATGTCAAAGTCAAGGCCAGTCTGCGTTCTGAATCCGGTCCGCCGGGTGTTTAATTCTGGCCCACGGAGCAGCTGTGGAAAGGGCAAAGGCAGAGGGCCGGCAGAGGGCTAGCAAAACAAACTAAAAGCAAAACAAAACAAAAAGAGAAATATTTCCCCTTTTGCATTTGAGCATCCAGGAAAGGAAAAAGGGAAAGACAAAGAAAAAGACGGGAAGACGGGGAAAAAAACAAGGAAGAAAAAAGAAGGAAAAGAGAATGGAGAGGGAAGGAAAAAGAAGAGAAGGAAGGAAGGAAGGAAGGAAGGAAGGAAGGAAGGAAGGAAGGAA
>NW_020769328.1:13523743-13568825 GCF_900518735.1 Pseudonaja textilis | reverse complement strand
AGGAAGGAAGGAAGGAAGGAAGGAAGGAAGGAAGGAAGGAAGGAAGGGGAATAGCAATAACACTACTACTTAAGACTTATATACTGCTGTACAGCCCTCTCTAAGCGATTTTACAGTGTCCGCATGTTGTCCTCAACAACCTGGGTCCTCATTTTACCAACCTAGGAAGGATGGAAGGATGAGTCAACCTTAAGCTGGTCAGAATCGAACTGCCAAATTGCAAGCAGCCAGCAGAAGTAGCCTGCAGTCCTGCACTCTTAACTTCTGCACCACCGGGGCCCATAGCAGCTCTCGTCCGGACCTTTGGCCCACCCGTTGCTTTGGAGAATGTTGGTTGAGGTTCACAGGAGTCCTTGGAAAGGCTGTGTGGCTCAGCCTCTAGCCTCCCCCATTCCGCAGAGGGAAACCCCAAGAGTCTGGCCATCCCATGACCAAGGAACAGAGTGTCTCTGGGCCAGTGAGGCTGGGATCTCTGCAGCCCCTGACCTGCCTTATGCTCTCCCAAATTAGCCTAGAGAGTGGGGAGAATGGGGTGTCCCTTCATCTCTCACCAGGCCAGGAGTGAGGCAGCCATAAGCTCTCTGTGAGTGGAAGTGCCCTTCCTCCTTCCACCTACCCATGATAACCAGGCCATCTGAAGCCACTTGGCCTTTGCTACGCCATTGGGAGCAGTAGAGGCAGAGAAGCAGGAGAGCCCCTCAACTGGGCAGGTGGGGAGGGCTTCTGTGGGGGCCTAGAGCACCAAGAAGAGAGAAAAGGAAGGGCCCCCCTTGGCTCTAAGAGAAAACCCAGAGAAATGGGTGTGGGTTGGAAGTTTCAATGTTTGCAAACGCGGGTGGGATGCAAATATTGGATACAATTAAGTACACAGGCATAATCTGTAAAATAGCACTTGAGTCCACAAAGTAGATAAATTGCACGATGAATCAACATGTACAGGGAAAAAAAAGTAGGTAGGAACCGCCCTCGTTGGGTGGAGCTTTTCCTTCCTGTGTGAACCTGAGTGAGATGCTGGCTTCGCTCCATAGCAGGACCCTGGAAATTCTCTCAGCAGCCTTTTATCTGGAGGAAGCTTGGTCCCTGCCTCACCCCTGCCCCTGGCCCAGGTGGGGCTCTGGAAGGCGGAGAGGAGTTTTTAGAGAAACTGCTGTTCAAGGAAAGGCCACGGCTGCTGAGCATCTGAGAACAGGGCAGGCACTGCAAAAGCTTCCTGGGAAGAAAATGCTTATCAGAGTAGCTGTCTGGGGCAAAATCTTGCCCTACCGGATGTCAGGACAGAAATTTGCACCCAAACGAAATGGGGACTTGGATAGCTAAATTTGGGGATCTGACTATGAATCCCCTCCCAAGGCAGCTTCCCATTGTCTTGTAATCCCTCCCTGCCTGTGGTTTTGAGGAGAGCCCCCCCAGGAAGCCGCTGCCTTGAGGAGGGGTCCCCAAACTTGGGCACTTTAAGATTTTGTGGACTTCAACTCCTAGAATTCTCTAGCTGCTGGCTGGAGAATTCAGGGAATTGAAGCCCCCAAGTCTTAGTGCCCAAGTTTGGGGACCCCTGCAGTAAACCATGGTTAAACCACTATGTACACTGAGAGCATATGCACCAAGACAAATTCCTTGTGGGTCTAATCACACTTGGCCAATAAAGAATTCATTTTGCCTGGATAGGAGTAGTTAGATCTGACTGGGCAAGGGTCTCCAAACCTGGCAACTTTAGGACTTGGCTGGCTGGAGAATTCTGGGAGTTGAAGTCCACAAGTCTTAAAGTGGCCAAGTTTGGAGACCTCTGACCTAGAGGAACATACAGCTGCTTGCCAGGAACCCTCTCGGCTCAGGTGGCAGCTGGACAAGCAGTTTCCAGCCCTGGTACCAGAGGGGTTGTCTGCCTTCTCTTCTGGAGACCTGTTTGCTGATTTGTGGGAAAGCAAAGACTGCTCTCCTCCTTCAACCACCTGATAAGACCTCTAGCAGGAAAGAAGGCAGATCCATCAAGCTCCAGGATGAGAGTCGGACTTGTTGGCCAATGCTCTGGTCAGACCAACAAGACTCACAGGTCTGGGCACCCTGTGCTCTGGGCTGAGAAGCTTCCCTCCTTCTTTCTTTAGGAAAATGTACTGAGCCTTGAAAGGTTTGGTGGCTGATCTATAGGGAAGATCACGGTAGACATTTCTCTTCCTGAAGCCAGCCAACCAGCTGTCCAGTCTCAGAAATATTCTTGAACCCTGAATGAACTTTGAATGGGGGTTCATGGTTCTGCAATAAGGCCTCCCTCGTTGGTGAACCGATTGTCCAGCTTGTGTTGCTGAAGTCTGGCTGGGCATCAAGTGAGGTCTATCCCTCTCAGAGAAATGCCCACCCAAGTTTGGGCAGGGTGAAGGTGTGGCAGTTGTCATCAGGACAGGGGTCTCCAACCTTGGCAACTTTAAGACTTGTGGACTTCAACTCCTAGAGTTCCTCCACAAGTCTTAAAGTTGCCAAGGTTGGAGACACCTGATCTGGGAGTCTCTTTCAGGGATGCTTCTCCACAGGTTGCCAGATGTGAACACCAGTTCCTTAAGTTGGGCTCTGTTGCTGTTGTACCTATCTCCTGTTGTGGTCCGCCAACAGCCTACGGAGCTGGCAGCAGAGTTGGACAGTGGGAAGGAACATGGGCCAGTCATGGAGTCTGGGGAGAGCTTGGATGAGGGTCCTGCATCCGACACAGAAATGGGGCCAGGGCCATCTGGGAGTTATGTGCTGACTCCAGAACCTCCAGAAACTGACATAGCGAGGCAGAGGAACAGGGGGAGACAGTTCCCAGTGCACACTTGTGCAGAGCTGCTAGAAGGCAAGAACAGTTAAGACAAAAGGGGCGACTTGGGAGTAAGGCTTGGAGATGATTGGCCCTTCCCATAAGACATAAAGGAGGAGCAAAGGGACATGAGCCTTTGCAGGAAGCAACTTTTGTTCATTCTGATTGGTTTAAACTCTGAGGCTCTGTGTTGACTTTGTGCTTTGTTTGGCCTTGTACAGCTAATAGGCAATTTAGTTGTTGGCAATATTTCAAGGGAGATAAAGGTGAGTGCTTATCAGCCTTATCCCAAAAAGACTGTGGCAGACTTTGGTTGGACTATTCATCAACTGTTTGGGACTCATTGTGGGCTGTGAATGCATAAAATTCACAGCCGTTGAGATAAAAATAGAGTTTGGGGGACTAAGCATGTGATTGTTACTGTCTCGGGAAGCCTTGGTGAGAACACCTCCCTTCCTGAGCTCCTTGACTCCACAATCAGGATGACAGTAGAGCTTCCCAGATCCTGGGGCCTTTTCTGAGGGCAGAATCTGAGGCAGCCTGGTAGTTCATGGCCACCACGTCCCAGTCAGGACAGTGCTCATGTGCCTGGGCTGGTTTTCCTGTCAGCACCAGCCCTTAGCCTTCTATACCACTTCACAGTGCTTCACAAGGCCTTGGAGACTTGGCTGTGTCACTGGGCATGGGTTCGAGATGAATGGCAGAGCCTTGCGATGGCTGGGCTGAAAGTTGTGATGGATTATTACCTTGGATGTGTTTTGCATTTATTGTGATACTGTTGTGATGCTGTGTTTGTTTGTTTTTACTGTTGTTAGCTGCCCAGAGTCATGATGTTGAAAAGGGCAGCCATATAGATGGAAGCAAGTATCAGTCCACATTTTGCCAACTTCTTATTGGTTTGAGAAAGGGAGGTGAGGTCTGGCTGGCACGATCTGCACCCGATATTCCCATCCTGACTTCGACTATACCGTCCATTAGTTTTCCCGTCTTCACATAACAAGTGCTGAATGCGGAATTTTGCCCACCATCTTGGCCAACAACCCCACCGATCTGTGCTTACCCAGCTTCCTCTTTTTCCCCTCCTCCTCCTGGAATACAGAAACATTTCCCCTTCTTCAGTCCATCGGGGTGAGGGTGGTAAATAGAGAACCATAAAGGTGGAAGAGAAAGACCACAGAGGTCCACTAGTCCAACCCTCTGCTCAAAGCAGGAGACCCTTGTATCACCCCAGTCAAATGGTTGTCCAGTTTATTTTTGAAAACCTCCAGTGAGGGAGCACCCACAACTTCTGAAGGAAAGCCCTTCCACTGGTTGATTGTTCTCACTATTGGGAAATTTCTCCTTAGTTCTAGGTTGTCTTTCTCTTTGATGATCTTCCGCCCATAATTTTTTATCCTGCCCTCTGGCGCTTTGGAAAATAGGTTGAGCTCCTCCTCTCTGTGACAGCCCCTCAAATGCTAAAGGACAGTTATCAAGAGCCAAGCTAGACACACAGTCCCTAGCTCCCTCAACCATTCATCATATGACTAAGCCTCCAGACCCTTTATCGTCTTTGTTACTCTTCCCTCTGCACTATTCAGGGTCTCAACATTTTTCGTATCTTTAAAATACCATAGTTTCCCAAAGGTGGCAGAAACGGGATTTGAGACGGCAGCCATCTTGGATGTCCCTAATCTGGCCCTGCTTCCTCTTTCATGATTTGCATAGAACATACAATAATAGAGTTGGAAGAGATCTTGGAGACCTTCTAGCTCAACCCCTTGTTCATGCAGGAGACTCTATATCAGGGGTCTTCAAACTTGACAGCTTTAAGACTTGTGGACTTCAACTCCCAGAGTTCCTGCTACCTCAGGGATTCTGGGAGTTGAAGTCCACAAGTCTTAAACTTGCCAAGTTTGAAGAGCCTTGTTCTATATCATTCTGAACATATGGCTGTCCAATCTCTTCTTACAAACCTTCAGGGATGAAGCACCTACAACTTCTGAAAGCAAGCTATTCCACTGACTAATTGATTCATTCCACTGATTGTTCTCACTCTTAGGAAATTTCTCCTTAGTTCTAGGTTGAATCTCTCCTTAACGATCTTCCACCCATTACTTCTGGTCTCAACAGCTTTTTTGTAGCATGGTGACCAGAACTGGATGCTGTATTCCAAATGTGGTCTTACCAATGCAGTATAAAGCAGTACTATCACTTCACATGATCTCGAAACTATCCCTCCATTGATGCAATTTAGGACTGCCTTGGCTTTTTTGGCAGCTGCAGCACGCGGCTGGATCATACTTAAGTAGTTGTCAACCAGGACTCCTACCTAGATCTTTCTCACCGTTAACTGTTTTTGAGTCCTGTACCATGCACTCTATACTTGTACATTTGGTTTTTCTTGTTATGTGTAAGACCTTAATTGTCTCACCCTCCACTAAATGGCATATTATTGGATAGAGCCCAGTGTTCAAGTCTGTCAAGATCCGTCCATCTTCTGGGGTGTTGGCTATTCCTGCCAGCTTAGTGTTGTCTGCAAATTTGTGAGTTACCCTTCTATTCCCTCATCTAAATCATTTATGAAGATATTGAAGAGTATTGTGCCTAAGATAAAACTTTGGGGTACCCCATTACTTACTTCCCTCCATGCAAATGTAGTTCCATTAAGGACCACACATGGAGTGCAATTTGTCAGCCAGTTATAAATCCATCTGGTGGTGCTGCAGTCTATTCCTCATTTTTCTAGCTTACCAAGAAGTAGGACGTGGTCTACTTTGTCAAATGTCATTACTGAAGTCTAACTATACTATGTCTAGAGCATTTCCCTTATCCACTAATTTAGTCACTTTATAAAAGAAGGCAGTAAAGTTTGCTTGGCATGATCTGTTTTTAGCAAACCTCTTATGGTTTCTGTTAACTGTATTGTTCTTTTCTAAGTGCTCACACATGTGCTCCTAAGACTACCTGTGACCATCTGTGGTCCCTGCCATCTTTTGCCAGCCTTTCTGCAGGATCTGGTAGAAACGAGTCCCTTGTTACTCAGTTACAGACAGAAATAAGCAATTCTGACATCAGCCACAGCTTAACAAAGCAGTGAAACACACTTTCGTTTCTGCAGTTTCAGCAATGCCAACTGCTTTGCAATCTTCACAATTGCTTTGCAATCTTCAGCGTGGCTGTATCGTCCCCTTATCTAATCAAGCATGGAACACAACACAGCAGAGGCTGTGTTTACTCACATTTTTCTGCACAGACCAGCTTTTGTTTTTAGGAGCACTCTAGCAGAGCATGTTCTGAACTTGCACAATCATGTTCCTAGCATTTAAGACACCCCTCTGCGCTAGTAATTGTTAGGACTTCTCCCATTCACCTATTTCCCCAAACACATCATTCCTCAAGTAACAGGAGAAATGATGGTATGGTGTACGGCCGCACCTATTGTTTTAATATATTGAGGGGAAAATAGGCAGTTTAAGGAAAGAAAAATAGTCATGTTTCTACCAACTTTTGAAGCAGCGGCGTTCTGCCTGCAAAGCCAGTATGACGATGCCTCAGTTGCGGAAATAGCCCAGAACCCCTGGACGAAACGCTTCAGGTGAGCTGAGGGGGAAATGGCACTTCTAAACTTCAGCAGGACAAGACGCCCAAGGAGAGGAAGATGCTTACTTGGGACAGGGAATGAGACCAAGGAGAGCAGGCCTGAGCGCATGGCTCTCCCGCTAACAGCCAAAGGGAGGGAGAGGAAGCAGCTTGATCTGGGTTCAAGAGATCTTCCAGGAGTCCCTGGGAGCTCTGGAATGGCTCAGACGATGTCTTCCTCCTCATCAGATCAAGGCAGGCATGGAAAATGCCACTGCCCTGTCAGTTGTGGTTCACTGGCAGCCTGTGCAGACCGCAGCAGAATCGGACAGTGGGGAAGGGGATCCGTCCGGCTGTCTAGAGGGGACTCAAGACGAGGGTCCGATGCAGAGATGGGGCCAGGACCATCTGAGAGTGGGGTGCTGACTCCGGAGCCTCCAGAGCCTGGCAGCAGCGAGGCAGAGGACCCAGGGGAGCCTGTTCCCAGTGTGCGTGTACGCAGAGCTGCTAGGAGGCAAGAGCAGATGAAACAAAAGGGGCGACTCAGGAGTAAAGCTTGGAGGTGACTGCCCCTCCCCTAAAGTATAAAGGACAGGCAAAGGTGATGAAACCTTTGCAGGAAGCAAAGTTGTCCGTTCGGTTCAGATTCATTCTTGAAGCTCTTTGTACTTTGGTTTTTTTTTCCTAGTTCATTTGATACTTCTGTAATTGGCAGCACTTCACAGGAAAGAAAGGTGGGTGCTTATCTCGAGGGACTGTTTGAGATTCATTAACAGCTGGGAATGTAAGCAATTCCCAGCATTGCAATAAAATAAGACTTGTTTTTAAAATAAGCGTGTGTGTAATTACAGTCTTGGAAGCCTTGGTCAGAACACTATCACGTGATAAGAGGACTTCCACAAGGATAGTGTTTCTGGAAGCATCATTCCTGAACCCTCTGAGTGGCCCTTTCCCCAAGGAGCCTCTGCAATGGGTTGACCTCAGGAAGGCAGGAGGCGGGCAAGGGGGGAGGACACAGCCATTCCCGGAGGGGAGGGGACACGACGCCTCTGCTGCCCTGCCTGTGGACTTAACTGTCTCACTTAGCAACATGTTGAGATCAATTGTGGTCGTAAGTTGAGGATTATCTGTATTCTTGCCGAGACTTGAATCAAAATTGCATTTTAAAGCTGTCTTTTGTAAAGAAGGGAAAGGCCAGGCTCATGTTCCAAACAATCCAGTAGAATTTTTCTATAAAGTTTTGCCAGGACTGAAGGGAATTCAACATTCCCTGTGCAAGAATACTTCATTATATATCCAGACTCCTGTGCCAAAAATTGTGCGCTTGCATGCTTGCGCTCTTGTACCAGCATCCAGAAGGCAATGTGCACACACCCCATGCCCACTACGCATACACATGCAATCCCTATCCACCCATCCCCGCTGCCCCCTTACCTGCACTGCGCCTCACAGCTGATTTTCAGCCTGTTGGAGGAAGGCTTCTGCAGGCTTTGCAGGCCAAAAAGTAGCCCCGTTTTGTCACTTCCGGTATTTTCAGAAAACAAGGCTAGTTTTCAGCCTGCAAAGCCTGCAGAAGCCTTCTTGAAGCCTTTGGGAGGCCGAAAAAGGCCTCAAACTCACCGAAAATCAGCTGTGAGGCGCATGCATGTTTGCTTGCAGCTCACATGCCGGCACAAATGGCTCTGCGTGCCATAAGTTTGTCATCACGGATCTAGAAGAACATTCAAGGCCAGGTACCTTGTCCGCAAAAGAACCCCAAAATGCAAGACAACTCAATTCCATAGGAAAAAAATACTTTATTTAACAATATACCACGTCCAGGGAATTCATTTCCCATTGTTACTGAAGACAATGATGTGGCAACTGGGTGAAAGCAGTGAATGAAAGGTAAAGGAATTTCTAAAATGCGACAGAATCGAAACCACTCCACCCCGTTGTTCTGGTAAATTTGGAGTCCTCCACTGGCAACCTCGAACCCTGGAACATCCCCACCTTGACCAGGAATGGCCCATCGTTGCCCGCCAGCTGCCAGTTGGCCCCTTTTCTGAGCTGGACACTTTTGGGGGAGTGGGGAGGGTGCAGGATCCGATTCCTCTGAGGCCAAGCCAGTCCCCACCAGAGCCAGAAAGACTGGCAAGTTGCAGACTAGCCGTGAAAATGGCCGCTAGGGCACCCTTGGGAAAAGGAGACCCCTCTTCTCCTGTGGGCCCCCCCTGCAGCTGCCCCCAGGGGTTGCTTGTTCTCAGCCCCCCCCAAAGTAAGCCAGAGCCCCTCAAACCTGCCAGGCACCTGGGAAACCTGAGCCCAATGGCCTCACCTGCAGGAGGGATGGCTGGTCCTACAGCAGCTGTTCAGAGGCAACTCCAAGGGCTACGGAAAGGTGCTCTCAAGGGACCTCAGGGATATTTGGCCCCTCAAGCATCAGCACAGGCCCCCAGGGCAGGGGTCTCCAATCTTGGCAACTTTGAAGACTTCAACTCCCAGAATTCCTCAGCTGGCGAGCCTTAAAGTTGCCACGGTTGGAGACCCCTGGCCTAGGGTATGAAAGGGCAGGGATCCCGGCCGGAGAGGTTTCGGGACCGCAAGTCCCCTGAACTGGAGTTTCCGCCTCGGTTCTCTGCCTGGGTTGGGGTATCAGCAAGCCCCCCTGGTGGCCCCCAGAAGTTTTAGGAGGGGGCACAGGGCAGTTTTTCAGGAAGTGAGCCTGCTGGTTACACACCCCAGGTGTGTCCTTCTGTGATGGATGAACTGCATGTAGAGAGACTACAGTATGACAAATGGTTTTTAACACCCGTTCTTGTGGTTTGATTTTTTCCCATATTTTTAATTTGTTTTGTTTTC
The DNA here is from genome assembly GCF_900518735.1 of Pseudonaja textilis. The sequence continues at coordinate 13,559,635 of NW_020769328.1, read as the reverse complement.
TTTTTCTAAGAAAAGCAACCAGAAAATAATCCAAAGTTTATACAAAACCTCTTTACATTATACCCTCCAAAAAGACTGGTTATTTACATAAAATAAAACCTCATTTTCTTTTTTTTTTAAAAAAACCCCTTTTGATGGGAGAAAGAAGAAGCAAAAGGACATTTCAGGATTCAGCAGAGAGAGGTGCTAAAAAAAAAACCAAGACCCCCAAAGGCATATTGACACCCCAAACGCCCATTGTACAAATCTATTTCTCTGCCCACGCCTCAATTCCTTGTTTATTTTTTTTGGGGGGGGGGGAGGGGGTGCAAGCCAAACATCCTCTCAACCCCAACTGGAGCTTCTGAAGGTTCTTGCCATCCCGTTTGCTTCTGCCCACCCCTCGTCCCCACAAAGTGTATGTGTGTGTGTGTCTGTGTGTGTGTGTGTGTAGGAGAGGATTTCACACATGGCAAAATTCCCGACACAAAGTGAATTGCCTGCATCGAGCTCATCATGTGTTTCTTATTTGGTTGCTCCGCATGGACCGGGAAGGGGACATCACCCAGGTTTCCATTTCTGCACACAAAGGGAAATCAACCGTGCCCAATTCCTATGACGTCCACATCGTAATTTCATTTTCTCGAGTGCCTGCATTAAAGACCGCAGTTGGTATCTTAACTCTCTGCCTATTTTTGCTGCACCCTGTGTGAAATCTCCATGTTTTATGGTTTGGAACCACACAATCCTTCCTCTCCTCCCTCCCCCCACACTCTCCCCCTCCCCCCTCCCCCGCCCGGCCTCTTTCAGCTGGACTGTCCCTGTTCCCGGACGGACCTGGAGCCTGGGAGGGTCAGCAGCTCCAACGCGGGGCCAGCCACCCCTTCCACCACTCGGGCAGGCAAGACGGCTGCCAAGTCTGAGCATCAGAACAAAATGCTAAATGCCATCTCAAAGCCCCTCCCCCCCCCGCAGGGGTAGCCCCCTCCCCCTGGCCAGAGAGGGCTTCCCTCATTTCGGGGGCCCTCTCCCACGTAGGGGCCCCCACCACTGGGAGTAAGAGAATCAGGGGCCAAGGGAAGAGTCTGTACATTTTAAAAAGAACGCTGCTACTACGACGACTACAACTACCACCGTTACTAAAAATTACCTGTCAATTATTTGTGGAGCCCTGAGAAACTTGAATTCTTGGCTGATCTCCACTGAACACGCCTCAAAGTGCACAATTACCTAAGCCCTTACACAGACGGACGGACGGACGGACGGACACCCACTTCATATGCTGCATAGAAATGCTGATGGGGAGGAGGGGCCCGTCTCGGAGGATGGACAACTGGTCAGACGGGCAGAAGAGCCTCTGCCCCCACCCCCCACATCCACCCCCACCGGACCAGATTCTTGCAAAAGTCGGTCTTTGAACGGCAGGCTGGCTGAGGGAGGCTGCACTGGGCCAGCCCCGCACTTTCCCCGGGAGCGGCCGAGGCAGACTCTCCAACCGTCGTCAGCGGCCTGGCACAAGGCCTGCCGTGGAGCCGGGCTGTGGGGCCACGCGGCCTAGGGTGTGGGGCAGTGAGCTGCAAGCGGGTTGTGAGGAAGGCGTCATGGCTCATGGAAAGGAGGCGTGGAGAGCGAGACAGCCAAGCACCGAGCGAGAGGCGCAGCAGCCCCTCCGTGCAAAGTAAGGCTTCTGGCGTGACAGGCGCAAGATGGCCGTGAAAAGGGCCCGGAGCCTGGGGATGATGCTACAGCCAAGCAGGCCTGAGGGGAATTGGGGGGGGGGGGAGGTGGCTTCCTTCCTTAATTCTAATTGAGACTCACCCCCTCCAGGGCAGGAGGTGTGTGGGGAGAGGAGGGGCAGAGGCTTTGACTGGCGCTTGCACCCTGACCTCTGCAACCCCATTGGGAGAGCTGAGCCCAGAGGGGCTCCTTCTCTCCCACGAAGGGGCCCGGGGCCAATCGAGGGCCCTTGCAGGCCACAGAAGTCGCAATTAGAATTATTATGACTGGCAGGAAGTGAACCAGTCAAGAGCTCTGGGCTGGGTGGGGGGGTGGGTGAGTGGCTGGATCAAAGAAATTGGTGTGTTTGTGGGTGTGTGTGATTGCCACATTCTGCAGTTGGGCATAAAAGAGACCGGATCCAAGCAAGGGGCGAGGGGTCTGTGTTGCTCCTCCTCCTGAACCCCCAAAGAGCCAAAAGCTGAACTCCCTTCCGTGGGCTTTCTGGAAAGGTCCAGGGATCATGGACCCTGCGTCCCCTTCATTCCCCTCTTCTGGGTCAAGGAATTGGGAATTCAGGGAGACTCCCCCCCACCCCCAACCCTGGGCATCGCAATGCCATCTGCGGCACAAACAGAAGCCCCCTTCTTGACACCCCTTCAAAACTGGATTCGCTCCTGGACTGACCATTGCAAACTTTTCAGGTGTTTTTTTTTTTTTTTAAAAAGAAATTGCTTCATAAATTAGCAAAAAGAAACCAAAACGAAGAAAGGTGCGCCTTTCTCACAGCAGACACGGAGCATGAGGAGGTGAGTGTCCAGTGGGATGATGAGTGGATGAGGCCCGAGGCCGGACGGAGGGACAGGGAAGGACTGCGGATGAGCTTGTGCTGGGAAACTGCAGGAGGCAGCTCACAAGTCCAATCTTGTCGCCATTTTTTAAAAAGTTACAAAAAATACTTTAGAATTATATATATATATGTGTGTGTGTATATATATATAAAACATGGGGCTAGGTAGACTCCTTTCTCAGCACGTCCCCAAGCTCTGCCCCGCAGGGACTAGCATGCCCTCCCTCCTTTGGAGTGCCAGGCTGGGTGTGGCTTCCCTCCCAACAATGCCCCCCCTCCCCCCCGAACAAAATGGCAACAAGGAGCCAGAAAATCTGCCCCCAAAACGTGGCGGTGGCCAACTTGGGGTTTCCCGGGTGGGTTCAAGAGCGAGAAAGGCACAGAGCCCAAGTGAGGGCCACAAAGCAGGCTGGGAGCAGAAGGTGGGACGAGAGCACACACACACCCCACGCACACCCCCTCAAATCCTGGGTCTGAAAAGCTTCAAACTACAAGGCTAAATGCTAATCGAGGGAGGGAAGTGCTCGAGGGGGCAGGCAGGCCCTCCTCCTCTTCTCCCCTGGCACCCGGAGGGCTTCGCAGTGGGGCGGCAAGGTTTGTCCTCAAACCTTGTAATAAATGTTCGCCGGGCTCTGCGGGGGCATCTCCTGGACAATGTAGACCGGGTGCCCGTAGTCTCCGCTGACTTTCTCGTAATGAGGGCAGTAGTTGTTCTCCGTAGTCCGCAAAGGGATGATGATGTCGCTGGGCTCGGAGCCGGCGTTGCCGCTGCTCTTGGGGCTGGCCAGGGTGCTGAGTGACAGGGCTGCCGCCCGCTGCTGCGTGTGCTTCCGGTGCCGTTTTCGGATCTTGATGAGAAGGACGATGAGGAAGATGAGGATGAGGATGAAAATGACACAGCCAGCCCCGATCGCAGCAAACACGGCCACCTTGGAGCTGAAGAATCCGTCGGTAGGTCTTTGGGTATCCTGGCCATCTTGGTTAACAGGGTCTGGCATATGTGGAAGGAAAAGAGAAATTAAGGAAGGTCGAGGATGGGACAAGGAAGGTGTCAACTCATAAAATACTTCTAGGGTCTTTTTAAGTTGCCAACAGAAAGGGAGGGGGGAGCAGTGCAGCCACTTGGAAACCGAAAAGTGCATTCCATAAATGTTTTCAAAGATAGTAACTAGGTGACTGCAAACAATTTGTTTTCTTTTTGTATTGTCACCTTCAAGAAATGAGGGGAGCCGAATGTCAACTCATAAAATATTGATCTGGTCTTTTTAGAGTTGCCAGCAGAAAGGAAGGAGGTGGGAAGGGGTTTGCTTGAAAATTGAAAGTGCATTCCATAAATAGTTTTTCAGAGATAGTAACTAAGTGACTGAAGTTTCTGCCATGCAAAATTCTAACTGGAGAGCATGTTTGATGACTCTGGGCTATGGATGTGTCCCATTGGAGAATATGAATTACGATACACCCAGGAGGTGACAGTGAATTATGTGTCTCAGAGTCAGCTACACCCAGGCAGTGCCGGACATTTTAACTCCCAATAAATCCTTTTGAAGTTTTGGAAGTTTGGCTCGAGACTCATGATTTAATTGGGGTAAGTGCTGGAATCCTGACAGCAGGCAGTCTTCTCTTTCTGTACATCTTAAGAGGCCCTTTGGGAGGACGGGCACCACAGTGCCCAAACCCAACTAGCCGCACTTTATGAAATAAATTAGGTTAGAGCAAGTACACCACAATCTTTTCAAGATGAAAAGAAGCATCTCTGTGGAAAAGGGGCCCCACAGCAAAACCATCTCTCCTCCCACAAGGATGACCCAAGGCTCCTCCCTCAAGGAGGGCAGGCAAAAAGGGGGATTTCAAGGCCCAGCTGTCAGGGTTAAGGATCTGGAAGGAAAAACACCATGGCTTGAACTGGGCACAGAGGCAAATCAGCAGCCAGTGAAAAGAAGACTGTCCTGGAATTCCATCAGGCTGAAATAGGAAGGAGACAGGTGCTTTTAAAAGCTTTGGAGTCATTTCTGTGAAGCAGGGGTCCCCAAACTTGGCCACTTTAAGACTTGTGGACTTCGACTCCCAGAATTCTGGGAGGAATGCTGGCTGGAGAATTCTGGGAATCGAAGTCCTCAAGTCTTAAAGTGGCCAAGTTTGGAGACCTCTGCTGTGGAGAGTGCAGATACTGCCTATTACAGTAATCCATTTATAGGACATAATCTGATGGTGGGTCCCACCCAGGAAGAGACCCCTATCTAGAAAGGAACAAATAAAAGGGGGGAAGGGGGGTTCCACTAGCTTTGAAGGTCACAGTTGGATCATGGACATCAAGGACAAGAGCCCAGATTTACTGGGCTGCATACAACTTGAGTAACAACCACTGCCACCACACTGGTTTTATGAACTGTCCCTTTCCCGATAAGGAAAGCAACCTTTTGTCTTGTTGACAAAAGATCAATTTACTGGACACCACACAAGCCATGACCATAAGCCAAGCAGAAGGTTCGAACCTGCACAACCTCATCTCGCTCAAAAGACAAAGAGAGAGAGAGAGAGAGAGAGAACAGATGCCCTCCGGAGCTCCCACGGCAGCTTCAGGGGTATGTTAAAGGACACAGCAGATATAAGATGAAATGCTACGAGGCCCCTCCACATCTGCTCTATGAACTGGCACAGAATACCGTTCCCACTGCATGATACACATTTTCCTGACAGGAGCGAAACGGCTCCGCTGGGCTACTTCTACCCAATCAAGCTGCGGAGAGGAGAGCTTGAGAAGAATCAGGAACAATTGAAATTAAAGTCTAATGATTGTATAGCAATAATATAATATGACATGGAAAGTTGATTGATGCAATATGTGTGTAAATTTAAGAGGGAAAGACTATAGATAGTGTGCACAAGTCAAATGTACCAACCGACACACTGTACAATTGAAAGAAGGTTTCATTTGTTCTTTTATGTATTATGTTTTGTGTTTATATTTGTTGTTAAAAATAAAAATAAAAGTTTTTATTACAAAAAAGAGAGAGAGAAGAACCAGGAACTTCTTTCTCTTGCAACAACTGGCCTAACTTGGATGCCACAATGCAGATCGAAATACAGCCGATCCCAACAATCCCAAGACCGACATCGTCACTATTTTTCTTCTAACTCCAAAACTCTTCACCAGAGCTGGTGGTGTTCTAGATGACCATCAGTATCGCTTCCAGTATCCCCCAGACAAGGTCAGTCAATCAACCTCCGGGTTGCTAGGAAATTATTCTGTAGCCCTCCGAGGAGACATCAGTTTGGATTACAGAATGATATGCAAGCAAACCACCAATGAGCCCTAGTGGCACAGTGGTGAGAACGCAGGTTTGCAGGCTAATTCTGCCCACAGCCAGGAGTTTGATCCTCACCGGCTCAAGGTTGACTCAGTCTTCCGAGATTGGTTAAACGAGGGCCCAGATTGTTGGTGGAAATATGTTGACTCTGCTTCGAGAGGGCTGTAAAGTGCTATATAAGTCTATTCCTATTGCTATTCTTACAGAAGGGCGCCATTTTCTTTTCATCAATGGATTAGGATTAGTTAACAGAACTATTAATCAGTGCAACAGCTTGTCTTCAGAAGTTATGGGTGCTGCATCACTGGAGGTTTCAAGAAGAGGCTGGACAAGCATTTGTCTGAAATAGTGTAGGTCTCCTGCTTGAGCAGGAGGTCGGACTAGAAGACCTCCAAGGTTCCCTCCCTACTCTGTTGTTCTATGACTTCTATAAATGGCTTCCCAAGGCTGTAACTATCTACTTTACTTCATATTTCACCTGGTTTTCTTTTCTGCCAGAAGGGTCAGGAAACTGCCTGTGGAGACCTGCATCCACCAGAGGGTTGTCGAAGCCTTCCCACCAAGAGGGGAGGGCAGGAGACTCACTGAGGGCAAGAGAGCCGCTAGAGAACAAGCACAGCTGGTACAGATCTGCAAAGGCAGTACGTGGATTTAAGGAGAAACTTTACGAACCATCAGCGTGCACAAAACCGAGGCTTAATATGCATTTGGCCAGCACTGGCGCACCTTAAAAAGGCTTGCATTAAAATTGAATAGGTAAAAGGAATCTAACGGTGACAAATGGGTTAAAAAAAAAACCCTTTGTTTTTTCAGGTTAATCTGCAGCTGTAAGAGGCACTTGGGCTCCTTCCCACACACCCCGATCCATGATCCACCCAGGAACCCACAGGAAAGCATCAGAACCAGCCCTTCTGTCAAGTGACACCTTCCCTTTTGGAAGAGTGTGGAGGGTGGTGATCACAGCACAAAACATCATGGGCTGTTTCCTGAAACCACTAGATGACCTCGCTAGGGCTCGCTGCCTTAGAAGAGTGAGGAAAATCCTCGGGGACGACTCAGGCCCCGGTCAGCCCTTCTTCACTCTCCTGCCATCGGGGAGGAGATAGGGAAGCAGAGCCAGCCGCACCAACTGGCTGAAGAACAGTTTCTACCCGTGGGCTGTCAGACTCCTGAACGGAAAATAACTTCGTGTCAACATCATACGATAGACCTGCGGGGCCGGTGCGTTGTGCAACAAAATCACGTAAGATTGGGTCTGGGTTAGGGACTTCTGTCCTCACTGTGAGTTGTGTTGGTGGGAGGGTGCATTGTACACAGGTTGCGTTGTACACAGGTTGTACCCTGACAATAAAGGTAATAACTGCCTCCACCCCAAAGACATTAGAAACGTCCAGCTGCACAGAATTCAACTTCACAGCACTTGATCATCCTCGTCCTCCTTCCTGTCCACCAGGAAGGAGCAAACGGTCAGCAGGAGAAACCAGGAATCTCCTAGGAGGAGGGGGCTGCTGAGCTGCCTACTGCAGAGACGTGGCGGGGGGGGGGCTTCCTCCTTCCTCCTCTTTAAAAGGGAATGGATTGGGGGGGGGAGGGATTTGGGGAGGGGTTTTTGAGCAGCAGTTTGAGCCCAGCGAAGTGCAAGTTCTCGCTCTCTGTTGCTTCTTTCGGAGGGGTGCTCCTTCAAGCCTTCCTGCCCTGAGAGACTGACGTTATTTCTCATTTATTCTCCCCCCCACCCCCCATTTTAAACACTGTTGAATACATAACAAAAGCCGTGAACTTGACGCAGTGATTTCCTTTCTGAGTTTTATTGAGGGCTTTAACAGTTTCCCTTCTGTTTATACATTACTTTGTGCAGGGTCTTTCGTGTCTGTCTGTCTGTCTGTCTGTCTGTCTGTCTGTCTGTCTGTCTTTCAGTTAATGTCAACTCACTCCCTGGAGAAATCCATGCCGTCTTTTTCCACTGCATTTTTGAAAGTGGATTTTCTTTATCAAACTTGCTATATACTGTAGGTACTCTTTGATTTACAACAGTTCATTTAGTTCAAAGTTACAACAGCACTGAAAAAGGGGACATATGGCCAATTGTCACACTTAATGACCGTGGCAGCATCCCCATGGTCACGTGATTAGAATTCAGACGCTAGGCAACTGGCTCCTATTTATATTATAGGGTCGTGATGGCGAACCTGTGGCACGCAGAGCCCTCTGTGCAGGCACGTGAGCCTCAGGCAAATTTACCTGCACTGCACATGCATGCACCTCCCAGCTGATTTGGGGGGCTTTTTTCGGCCTGCCAGAGGCTTGAGGAAAGCCTCTGCAGGCTTTGCAGGCTGAAAAATAGGACCGTTTCATCACTTCCTGTATTTCCAGAAATACCGGAAGTGATGAAACGGGCCCATTTTTCAGCCTGCAGAGGCTTTCCTCAAGCTTCTGGCAGGCTGAAAAAGGCCTCAAACGGGCAAAAACCAGCCGGGATGCGCAGTGCAGGTAAGGGGGCGGCCTAGGGGGAATTGCACTCACATGTGCAGGGGGCGTGGGGGGCCATGCGCACTGCCTTCTGGGTGCTGGCATGCGGCGCACAAGCGTGCGCACAATTTTTGGCACAGGAGCCCAAAAAGGTTAGCCACCACTGTCCTAGGGGGTCATGTGATCCCCTTCTATGACCTTCTGACAAGCAAAGTCAATGAGGAAGCCAGATTCGCTTAACATCCAAGTTACCAACTTATCACCTGCAGAGATTCACTTAGCAACTCTGGCAAGAAAGGTCGCAAAATAGCGCAAAATTCACCTAACAAATGTCTTGCTTCGGAACATGAATTTGGGGTCGTAAGTCGAGGCACCCACCTGTACTTAAAATACCAGATTTTCATCAGACCAGGAAAGGATAACCCATCATGATGTGGACAGTCCATGGTCAAAATAATTCAGGCCTTGGTTGCAGAGCCCTCCCTCTCCCATTAGCCCAGGGTTTATATTCAAGCATTCTCCTTCAACTAGGTATGGTTTCTTCCATATATATCAGGGGGGTCCCCAAACTTGGCAAATTTAAGACTTGTGGACTTCAACTGCTAGAAAAGCAGGAGAATTCTCTGAGAATTGTAGTCCACAAGTCTTAAAGTTGCCAAGTTCGGGGACTCCCTGATATATACTGTAAGAAACAGGGGGGAAAGATCCATCTCTTCCTGGGCACCCACTTTTTGAACTATTACCATCTGGCAGATGGTACAGGATAATAAAAACAAGGGCAAATAGGCTGAAAAACAGCTTCTATCCCAGGGCAGTAGCTCTGCTGAATTCTACTGTATAGTGCAATATTAATGCAATATCAGGGGCTTTCAATTCAATTGTATAGAATGCGAAGGATGTGTGTTTGTGTTTTATTTTTACAGTTATAATGTATACCCTCACATCCCGGACATTGACTGTTTCCAATCCTACCCTCAAGACGAGGCTATAGAGCCCTGCACACCAGAACAACTAGAGACAAGGACAGTCTTTTCCCCTGCATGCCATCACTCTGCAAAACAAATAATTCCCTCAACACTGTCCAACTATTTACTAAGTCTGCATTACTATTACTATTAAATCTTCTCATCACTCATCCCCTCCCACTTGTGACTGTATGACTGTAACCTTGTTTCTTATATCCTAATGATTTTTATTGACTATTTCCTAGTATGATTCGATTGCTTATGGAATAGAATAGAATAGAATAGAATAGAATAGAATAGAATAGAACAGAACAGAATAGAATAGAATAGAATAGAATAGAATAGAATAGAATAGAATAGAATAGAATTCTTTATTGGCCAAGTCTGATTGGACATACAAGGAATTTGTCTTGGTGCAAATGCTCCCAGTGTACATAAAAGAAAAGAGATATTCGTCAAGAGTCAAGAATCATAAGGTACGACACTTAATGATAGTCATAGGGTACAATCAGCAATCAAATCATACTAGGAAACAATCCATATAAATCGTAAGGATACAAGCGACAAAGTTACAGTCATACAGTCACAAGTGGGAGGGGGTGGGCGATAAGGAGTGATGAGAATATTAATCGTAATAGTAGTACAGACTTTGTAAATAGTTGGACAGTGTTGTTCCCTATGACTACCATTAAGTATTGCACCTGAATGATTCTTCACTCTTGACGAATGTATCTTTTCTTTTTATGTACACTGAGAGCATTGGCACCAAGACAAATTCCTTGTGTGTCCAATCACACTTGGCCAATAAATAATTTATTCTACACTGAAGATGGCATTTAATTTCGTTGTATGAGGTGCAATGACAATAAAGTACACTAAACTAAACTAAACCACCATCCCATTTCCCAGGAATTTACATTTCTTTCCAAGTTTTGAGATAAGACAGTTGCAGCCTTTTTACTACAAGATAATTTGCCCCCACATGTATTAGCAGGTAGGGATAATTGTTGTTGGACATGGAAAAGGCTGGAAGCTGCACGTCCCCATTCCTAATCTTTGCCCCTAGTGCACTGGGGTGTGGTAAGCGCCTACTTATTTTGCTTCCTCGTAGCTTTGAGTCACCAGCCATCACAACGCTTCTCTTGTCTCCTTGCAGGGTTCGGTTGCACCCTGCCTTCCCTTTAGGGATCCAGCATTGTGCTGGCTGCAAGCACAGCATCGCCTATACCTCTTCTAAAAGGTGGGTTGATTCTTGTGCTCCTGAAAACCTGATAAAGCTTCATCCTCCCTCATCACACCTGCCTATCAAAAGGACCCATTTCCCTAAATCTTTCGGGTAGGTAGCAAAGATGGAGCTCTTCAAGGCAACACGGGGGGACGAACGTTATCAGTGTTGTTATTTTGCTATTAGATCTCTTGGGTTGTGTTAATGTTCAGTCATTCCTTGTAACAGTCTCTGGGTGTTTTGGTTGGGTATCTATAACAAGGGTCTCCAACCTTGGCCACTTTAAGACTTGTGGACTTCAACTCCCAGAAATCTGGGAGTTGAAGTCCACAAGTTTTAAAGTTGCCGAGGTTGGAAACCCCTGATCTATAACAATTTGCTACTGTCAAGCCCAAAACCTAGAATGGCACATGGTGATTCTTCCGAGCTGAATTCTTGATTGTCTCACACCTATAGACAAAACATTGCCAGACTGGAGGACTCTGCTAGCTGCATCTGCCATATGCTCTTAGGGAGGGGCTGTCCTCGCCCTCTTACTCCCACTTGTAACATCCAGGTCTAAGTTGCCTCTTACTCCTCTGTAATGGCCCCCTCCTCTCCTGGTCGATCCAGCTCCTTAGTGGCATTCAATTACATCGGCTGATGTTTTCGCTACTGGCATTTGACCAATGTCTTCACTAGATTTTCAGTGGCATAAAAATGAAATAAATAGATCCACACATCCACGACAGGACGATTGTCGCCTCCAGAAAAGTGGGTGGGGGGAAGATATCCCGAAGAAGATTTGCCACTGACCCCTGCAGTCAGATTTCTTGAGTGGGGGGGAGACCTTGGACACAGCCCCTCTGCTGGATTTTACCAGATGAGTGGAGTTGGAATGGCTGGTCTTCACAGCCAGCTCCCTCCCTCCCAGGTCCACAGGGCTTCTTCTGTCATCAACCCCTATTGCAAACCGACCGCAGTATTTGCACTCCTATCTCCCAACTACATGTGTCCCCGCGGTCAGCGTAACAATTTACTAGACACAGATCCATAGATACCTTAAATAATCGGGGGGGCTTCGCACAAGCTGCTTCCTGGCTCAGTATTGTCTCCCTGCTAGGCAGCACTTTCAGCAGTCAGCCTGCAACCCCTTCCTTGTGCTACCTGTTCCAGAAAGTGAGCCTTTTTACTACTCCAACCCCAGGACTCTGTGTGGCGCGACTATCGTTCACCTCTTCCAAAACAGCAACACCCACCCACCCCCAGGGACAAACCTGCACTTTCTGCCTGCCAACATAATGTGACAATGGACTCTCAACGTTGGTCATCTCCTTCCCTGTCGTTGCTTTTAGCCTTTCAATCAGAGTTCTGCCAAATTATTTTCTAGGCACGCTGAAAACCATCAAGCCCCCTGAACAGTCCTCTCTTGCTCACTTTGTGTAGGGGAACACTTTTCCAAACATGAGGGCAGAGGTCATCCTAACAAATTTAAATAACTCAAATTGCCCCATAAACGTTTTTCACCCCGCTTTATTCGCAGCCTTGCACCTTTCCATACTTCCAAGAAATTTATTACTTAGGTACCTTTCCAGAATTTATTTCAGATTCACGATTTGATGAATCTTGTAATTCCTATGCACATCTCTGAAATACTCCATGCAACACTTGTGTTTCTCCCCAAATCATTTCATCCCTTTTATTCTCAATTCCATTTATTCCGTGAAAGGATTCCTGTGTAACCCTCTTCGCTCACTCCCAAAACTTTTTAAAATCCTCATAAATTAAAAAAAAAACACCACCACTCCTTTACACACCTACACACTTTCTCACACTGGTGCGTTTCCATCAGAATGCCATTGCATCATTCAGTTCACATGGGAGCTGTCTGGAATTTGGGAAACTAGCAGTTGCTGTGCCTCCCTTAAAGTTGTTACTATGGATCCCCTTCCAGAGGCTACCAAAGCTGAAATCATCCCAAGGAAAATCTCCTTTTCTGATCCAGTTTGGGTGAGGCTTATGTATTCCATCTTTCCGATAAGTTCATTCTCACAAACTGATGAAACAGATTGTAACCACGTAGCATCACAAAATACCAAAGTATTGTGCATTATGTAATGCAATTATCATGGTAACCAGCTCAATGAAAGGTTTTAATCCAGACATGCTCATTCTACTCTATGCAAGCCAAGATCTCCAACCTTGAAAACCAACCTACTATTGCCACAGCTCATCACCTAGAACAGGGGTGTGGTCTTCAATTCCCAGCAAAGCTGGCTGAGGAATTCTGGGAGTTGAAGTCCACAAGTCTTAAAGTTGCCAAGGTTGGACACCCCTGACCTAGAAGCTGCTTTGGTAAGCTGTTTAGACACTTGAGTATGTGTTCAAAAGCATTAAGAGTATTACTAAAATATCTTTTCCTTCGACATTCCTTAAAAAAACAAAACCTACACATTCCTGATTAAAAATCACAAAACTTGCAGAAACAGAGGGGCAATTCTACTCCAACCTTGGTCAGAGAACATTCCTCAGAACTCCACTCCCTACCAACACTGGTGACGCTACCAAGTTTGGGTAATAAGATGTCTGCAAGAAAACAACCAGGCACCAAAGACCTCTTGCTCTGAACATCTTCAGCCTCCTTTTGTAGATTTCCACCACTGGCAACCTGTTCCACTGGGGTGACAGATCACACAGAGCTGGGATGATGCTCCCGAGATAGACCCTGGGGCCGTGTTCACCCCCTGATCCTGGTCTTAGCCCTTAGGAAAACTGAGAAGGAGAAGTCAGCCCCACTTTGGGTATTTGAAGACTGCTGTCGTATCTCCTTTCAGTCACCCCTTCTACAGGCTAAGCAAACGCAGATCTTCTGACTGTTCCTCACAGGGTTTGGTTCTTGGCAGCCACAGCAATCATAAAATACCAACAGTAAGTCATTAACGTTAAAATTAAATTAAAACCACACCTCCCACACTGACGACATCACAATTCCCCCTCAAAGCCCTGAGATTACTCAGCCTGAGCTCTTCTTGGGTCCATCTCAGAGCTACGGAGCCTGCAGTGACCTGATCCGAACTGCCAGAGGCCAAGCAGAACACAGAACGTCCCCACTCGTCATAAACAATCCCCATAGGTTCAAAAAAAGGCAGAGCCGTATTATAAGCCATCCTTGCACGCAGACGTTTCTCTGGTGCCAGGCGGTGGGTGGTCTTACCTGGCTTCCCTGGGACCTCCACCACAGGGGGGAATCTGTGATGGGGGCTTTGCGTGGCGACGTTCCCCGCACTGCCTGAATCCTTGGTGGGCTGGCTTGTGGTCAGCTGCTCTGGCATCACCGCATTGGGATCTAAGAACCAACAGGGAAAAGTCAGGGTGAAAAAGAGAGTCCCGTCTCAGGGGAAGGGGGCCCGGGGGGCTCAGGTGGGGCACCGGACTGTCTTAGGCCGTAATCAGTTTGGCAACAGCCAAGAAAAGTGCCAGCTTTTTGCCAGAAGCAGGAGCTGAGACAAGAGACTATTTGCAGGAAATATATCAGACAGGCAGGTGCTGACGGAACCAGTGGAAATCCCATTAATCACCCCTTCAGTTCAGACTGCCCGCCCCCCAACTGTTCCATACAAGCTGTCCTCTTTAAGATTCATTCATTCATTCCTTTCCTTTCCTTCCATCCCTCCCTACCTCCCCATCCATCTCCTTCCTTCCTTCTCTCCTTCTTCCCTTCCTTCCTTTCTTCTTTCCTCCTTTCTCAGATCACCCTTCCCCATTAAACACCAGCCTCTGTCTCAATCACAGCACTCTGTTCAGTGGCTAAACCCTGCATTTAGACAAAAGAAATAGCTAAAACGAGGACCAAGAAAGTTTGCTTTCTGTTCAGCTATGGAGCTGCTCACATGGATTTCCAATTCTGCAATCAAATTGAAAACTATGCAACGTTGTATGTCACACCCTGCTCCCTTTCTGTGGTTCTTCTGAAGTCAGGAAAAAGGGAAGGGTGGAGATGTTGGCAGATTATGGGAAGCTCCCGAGATCATGGAGGACTTGCCTGTGGCCACCAGTCAGCTGTTTTGCCCCCTTTCCTATCAGGAACCAACAGACTGCTCCATCCAAAGCTAGAATTGAGCTTCATAATAGTTGTTTACTTCCATTTGTTCAGTGGTTGCTCAAAGTTAAGGAGGCACCGGAAGAAATGGACTTGCAACTGGTCCTCAAAGTTCTGACTCTTACAGTATCCCCGTGGCCACGTGACCACGAACCAGACACTTGGAGGCTCAGCTCACGATTATGACATGACCTGCTGGTCCCTTCAGTGCCATGGGGATTTTTAAGAAAAACCCTCTTTCCGTTGGCCTGCACTGTCCAAGTGTTCGCTTTAATGTGTGGTTAGAATGAAGGTGTTTTATCCTCCAGCAAGTCATTAGGAACTGGCCAGGAAAAGAAAATTCCTAGGTGTTTTCCTGGGATCACAGAGTTACATTCTCAACAACTCTCTGGAAACTGAGTCACGGTTCCATAACTTCACAAGTCGCCACTTTACAGACTGTTGGCAAAGACAAAAGTTTTCCAAACTGCCAGGTTTTGATATTGAAACTTGCAGTTGATTTATCCACCAGTATTTTATAATGCACATAAATCGATTCCGTTTTCATTGACCACACGTACAGCTGATGGGAAGCACACAGTGATACGCTTCCTAGAGAGGCAAGCTTGCACAGAAAATCGTTGCAATAAGGCTGGGCTGTGGTTGCACTCATCCCCAAAGCATGTCACACCCAACTCATGCGCCCTTACTTCATTAACAAGGAATGTGCCATGCAACTCAAGACAACCCTGTTTCCCTATTAAAGAGCATCAAGTGACATCCTTGACTGACCAAGGCCATGGCAAGGGGCAAAGGTTTGTCTGCACAGGCCCACCTACTCATCAGAACTCCCACAAGTAGAAGATTGCAACTTGGATTACGAGTACAGGAATTAACAAGGGAAATGAAAGGAGAAAATATATTCTCTCTCTCCGTCTCTGAAAGTAAGATAAAGGGAAAAGGCAAAACAGATCCAAGTGATGGTGTCTGAACCAGAGATGATGGGGGAACTTGGGGCCGTGAAGGCACAATATCAATTATGCATGAGTGATCCACAATATGTATCAGAAAATATGAATCACTGTCATGTAACGTATTACAAGGGCATCCTGAAGAAGGAACCCATCGGTTGATGGATGTGGCTCACTGGGCTCCTAGATCCCTAGGAGTGATAGCCCTTCAAGTCCTGGAAGGAAGTTGTAATGCCCGGCCCTAATTGACAGGCTAGGCATATCTAGTTCCCTCAACCATTCATCATACAGTTGGGTCTCCAGACCCTTTGTCGTCTTTGTTCTTCGCACTTTGTAGGCTCTCACCATCTTTTGTTCTCAACTGTGATCAGAACAGTTCATCCAAGTGTGGCCTCTCTAGTGCAGTATAAAGCGGTATTATAACTTCTCGTGATCTTGATACTCTCCCTCTGTGGATGCAGGCTAGGACTGCATTGGGTCTTCTGGCAGTTGCAGGACACTTGTGGCTCAGACTTAAGTAATGGTCAAGTAGGACACCTAGAGGTGTCTTTCACAGTTGCTGCTGTTGAGCCAGGTGCCCCCTATTCTGCATCTGCATGCTTGGTTTTGCTTGCCTAAGTTTTCCTTGTCACTGATTAATGGCGATTAGAATTGCTCTGAGTTTCTGTCTAGAAGTCTGTTCCAAGTAAAACGTTGAACTGAACAGACTGTTCATAAGTCCAGGTAGCAAAGGAATGCATGTAAGCCCAAATGCAGAGCTTGCAAGGGAAGACTTGAGCGGACAAGGGAAACAAACCCATGAAAGGTTCCAAATCTGGGACAAACCACTGTTTGGGGATGCCGGGGGCAGAAAAGGCTTGTGAGGGGAAAGGAAAGAAGGGAAAAGAGACTGCAGTAAACAGGGTGAACTAGTAATATTCGCCACTTGAGGATGAAAAGGGGCCGTGATGGAAAAGGACGTCGAGGTTGCCCAGCGCAGAGAGAAAAGAACTTGGTGATAAGCAAAGAAATGTGAAAAAGGAGTTCAATGAAGCGATGAATGAAAAATGCTGTGGAGGAGAGAAAGTTATAGGAAGTGAAGACAGTCGAAAAGAATATAGTCAAGGAGAGGATGGAATGTTTAGGATTAAAAGTGCAACGGAAAATGCAGACCCGTTTTGAAGGAAATTGTAAATCGTCCGCAGAGTAAATAAAGGTAGTAAAAATCTCCCTGACAACACAGGGAGAGCCTTCGAAGTCTGTTCTGGCCAAAATCTGCCTCACTTAAAGCAACCAGATGATTTTAAAGATACAATATAATTTTATTAACATGCCGCCGATAAGCCACACAGGCGATCCTAGATTTACAATTGTAATTGAGTCTGGAATTTAGCTGTAGGTCATGCCAGTCGTTAATTGGGTCATCGCATGACTGGTCCAATTTTAGGATATTTCTTTGCGGCAGTCTTTAAGCTCACCCTCGTGTTAAGCAAACCCACAGTCATTAAGCAAACCCATTTGTCCGCAATGTGCCTCTTAGCCAGAAAACTGAAGGATGTGCTGATTTCAAGCAAAAAATGTCACAAACTGTGGTCATTTAGACCCTGGATGGCCTTAAATGCGGATCCAAACATCAAAACGTGATCTCATGACCCGAGGGGGATGTTAAGAGCCAAAGCTAAAGTGCCTTTGACCTACAGCACCGAAAAGACGAGAGAAAAGGGCAGCAGACAAAGTCAAAACTGACAGAAAACGAGCAAACTTCCATGGCCAGATTTCAAATCCAAGTAGTAAAATCCATCCAGGCGGCTCCCCTGGCTGCTTTGCCAAGAGAACAGCCGGCTCGTGGGTCAAAAGCTGGCATGACGAGACAGGTTTCCACCTTTGATCTCAAAGAACAAATCCAGGGCTGCCTGGCGTGAAGCCCGAAGGATCCTTCATCAAGAGAGAGAAGAGCATCGCAAGAGGTCAACCTTTGCTTCTGTGCCCGGAGCGGGGCTGCTTTTTAGTGCCATTGCCAGGTTAGGGGCAAAACGGAACCCCTCGTTCTAGTCCTTGAAAGATGCCAGGAGACAGGATAAATCCCAGTTTAACCGGATGCCCATTTGGAGGCTGTCTGAAGAGATGCAACCGTTCAAATAATCCAGATATTATCCTAGCTTAACATGCAAATTATGCTTAAAGACAATCCTGACGTGTCCGTAAGAGAGTAAATTAGGGCCCTGTGTGGCCAATCAACCAGGAAGGAGGTCAACATGCCAAAAATATCTGCTTCATAAAAGCTTGTGACGACTGAAGTGGGATCAGGCAAACTGGAAGACATCCCTACCTATAAGAGCAATTCAGTGCTGGTGTGTTCCTCCTTCATACCAGTGAGACTTTTGAGTTCTCCCACTGATCCATTTTAGTAAAAACGCTAGGTTTCGGATGTCATTCCAGATGGTCACTGAACAGCGGGAGAAGAAAAGGGATCACTTTAAAAATCTGAAATCATGAACCACCTTAATGACTTCTGGACTTCAACAGCCACAGTTCCCCACTCCCACTTTAAATAAACTAAGTCGTATAAATAAGGGCTTCCTGCATTTATCCGTGATTTGAATCCCTCCAGTCAAGGTTGGCATGATGAGAAGAACAAGGAGGGAACAAAAGGCATGCCTTTTATTTTTATCAAATTTATTTTAATAAAATGCTTTTGGAATAAAAATCTATCTAAAGGTAGTTTTCCATTTAAGGTACATTAATAATTTAGTTTATTCAGCACGAAACAGGGCTTAGTTGTATAGCATGAGGCTGTATATTCTGCAATATTGGGACTGTCGGTGAGTCAGAGTCGGTACAGGTCAGAGGAGGAGCCACTGCAGAACAGAGATGAGAGTTGTGCTTTAAAAATTATGATTTAAATCAACTTGATTTAAATAGCAACAGCATTTAGACTTATATACTGCTTCACAGTGCTTTTACAACCCTCTCTAAGCAGTTTACAGAGTCAGCCTCTTGCCCCCAACAATCCGGGTGCTCATTTTACTGACCGCAGTAAACGGACGGAAGTCTGAGTCAACCTTGAACCTGGTGAGATTCGAACTGCCAAATTGCAGGCAGCCGGCAGGCAGCAGAAGTAGCCCTGCAGTACTGCACTCTAACCACTGCGCCACCGAGGCTCAGATCAAATCCACCCTGCTCTGCAGACAATGCTTTGGGCAATACAGGCATTACTAGTAATGACTATTATTAGTCAATTTGCAGATTAAAAATTGGAAGCCAATCACCGTCCCCCCCAGCACCTTGGCAACAGGCAGAGAAAGAAGCTCAAGTAGAATCGCGGAATTTGCTAATGGGCGATTGTGGGGATCAGGCAATAAAATAATCAGACACTGAAGCTCAAACAAGGCACCTCTGAAGTGTGCAAAGAACAGCAAGCAGAGCCCAACGCCAGGGCTCTAAGGGCCGCTTGACTGTCTCGAAGGGGAGGCCTTTCAGTGAGGAAGCAACTTTCTTGCTTGAAAAAGAACCTATACAGGTAGTCCTCGACTTACAACCACAATTGAGCCCAACATTTCCGTTGTGAAATGAGACATTTGTGAGTGAGTTTCTCCCCATTTTAACGACCTTCCTTGCCTCAGATGTTAAGCGAATCACTGCGGTTGTTAAAGTAGTTGCCCGGTTGTTAAGTGAATCTAGCCCCCCTCCATTGACTCTGCTTATCGGAAAATCACGTGACCCTGGGACACTGCAACTGTCATAAGTATGAACTAGTTGCCAAGCATCTGAATTTTGAACACATGAACATGGGGATGCTGCAAAGGGCATAACTGTGACAAATGGTCCTAAGTCACATTTTTCAGTGCCATTGTAAACTTTGAACAGTCAGTCGCTAAATGAACTGTTGTAAGCCGAGGACTACCTATATTTCCACAAGAGTGACACTTTCCCAGGAAGCCAGAGAGAGGGAGATTATTGGGACAAGAGGCAGGTGCAAAATGCCCACAGGCCACAATCGAAACAGACCAAGCAATCTTCTAGGTCAGGGTCTCCAACCTTGGCAACTTTAAGACTTGTGGACTTCAATTCCCAGAATTCCTCAGCCAGCAAAGCAATTTTAAGACTTGTGGTCTTCAACTCCCAGCAAAGCTGGCTGAGTAATTCTGGCAGTTGAAGTCCACAAGTCTTAAAGTTGCCAAGGTTGGAGACCCTTATTCTAGGACAGTGGGGTCTAACCTTTTTGGATTCCTATGCCTAAAATTGTGCGCATGCTTGCCTGCTCACCCTCGCATGCCAACACCCAGAAGTCAATGTATGTGGGGGGGCACGCCCCCTGTCCATGCACGCGCTATCCCCACCCCCACCCCCTTACCTGCACTGTGCCTCCCAGCTAATTTTCAGCCCGTTCGAGGCCTTTTCGGCCTCCCAGAGGCTTGAGGAAAACTTCTGCAGCTTTTGCAGGCCAAAAAATGAGCCCATTTCATCACTTCCGGTATTTCCCAGAAATACAGGAAGTGACAAAATGGGCCTATTTTTCCAGCCTGCAAAGGCTTTCCTCAAGCCTCTGGGAGGCCTTTTCCAGCCTAACAGGCCAAAAATCAACTGTGAGGCACATGCTCGGTGAGGCAAGTTTGCCTGCGGCTCGCATGCCAGCACAAAATGCTCTGCGTGCCACCTGTGGCATGCCTGCCATACGTTCGCCATCAGGGTTTCTTCAAACTGACTTGCTGGCAAACAAAACCCGGGGAATGGACGGGAGAGTCTGAAGGGAAGAAAATTTCCTCTGCCCCACCCGCTTCCAGCTGTTCTGGCCTACTGTCTGCCTTCATGTAGGGCTAGTCTAAAGGAAAGGGGTGAGATGATAGCAGTATTCCACTATTTGAGGGGTTGCCACAAAGATGTGGGGGTCAACCTATTTTCCAAAGCACCAGAGGGCTAGACAAGAATCAAGGGAAGGAAACTACTCCAGGAGCAACCTGGAATTAAGGAGAAACTTCCTATCAGTGATGACAAATCAATCAGTGGAACAGAAGTTGCCTTCAGATGTTGCGGGTGCTTCATCACTGGAGGTGTTTAAGAAAAGTCACTTGTGTGATATTGTATAGGTTCTCCTGCTTGAGCAGGGGGCTGGACTAGATGACCTCCAAAGTCACTTCCAACTCTATTCTATTCTAAGAGTTTTAATTCTAAGCTCCTCTGAAATGTCTACTATGCCTGTCAAACTTGCTAATCTTGCAGTTCCTCAGATAAACCTCCTTTAAATAGGTCAATTAAAGACAATTAATTCCAGCCTGCATCTCTAGAACTAAAATTTAAATTTAGCTAACTACACCTGAATTCCGTTTTTAATCTCAGCACAATCAGCAAGTTTAACAACGAGCACTTCCCTGCTGGCAGGGCCAACAAAAATTGGATTGTGGCTTAAGCACAAAATCGGCCTAATAATAATCCTAGAAGAGGGTCACTATTATCTATCACATTTGGCATTTCGATCTGAAAAATCCTTCCCCAGGCATAAATTCCATCTAAGAATAACTTCTGGGAAACTTATTTGGTCTCATATATCTCAGACTGAAACTTCTCTGAAATCCTGTCAAGTTTATAAGACGAGCATCCAGAAGATTGAGTAGCACAGCTATAAACAATGGGAGAAGCGGGGGGGGGGGGGGGCTGGCCTGGCTTTTCTGACATCTGCTTGAGTTAATCTGGAAATCCTCCCGGCTCTGGGGTGACTCTTACGCTGGAGCAAACCGGTGGCAACAGGTCACAGACTCACAGGGCTAGGAGGGACCTTGAAAGTCTTCTAGTCTCCAATGTGAATCTGGAGATTGCTTTAATAAATGGTTAGAAGCAGTCCTCACTTAACGACTATGTGAAGTTATAAGAGGACCGAGTGAGTGGCACCTATGCCTTCTCCTTGAACTTGCAAGTGTTGCAGAGCCCCAGTGGCCATGGGGTCAAAATAGCAAGAGCCCTTAGACTTCTATACCACTTCAGAGTGCCTTCCAGTCCTCTCTAATCGGTTTAGAGAGTCAGCCTCTTGCCCTCAACAATCTGGCCCCACGTTTAATCGACCTCTAAAAGGATGGAAGGCTGAATCAACCTTGAGCTGGTCAGGATTGAACTCTTGGCTGTAGGCAGAATAAGCCTGCAGTACTGCACTCTATCCACTGTGCCACCAGGGCTCTTGGAATTCCATCCCTTGACAGCCGACCTGCATTTATGACTGTGGGGGGCACTTCAGTTGGGCTGCCCTGCACACTGGTCAACCTGGACTCGGCTGCTTCCACCACCCATCCCCCCCCTCCCCCCCCCCCCCCCCCACACACAAACACACTGTTTGGCATCACTTTGGCCTTGACCGTCCACATCCTCCCTATTCCTCCTTCAGGCTCTGCTGCTTCTCCAGTTTCTCCTACTCCTTTTCTCCCCGGTGTTGCTGTCACTTGGCACTGCCCCGTCCATCAGCTCCACTGTCTTCTGGGCCTTGTCTACTACCACGACGTCCGGTTGATTGGCCGCTGCCTGCCTGTCTGTGTGGATCCGGAAGTCCCACAGGATCTTAGCTTTCTTATTCTCCAGGATCTTCTGTGGGTTCTCCCATTTAGACTCAGGAGGGTCCGGCCCAAATTCTATACAGGTGTTCCTGCACCCAATGCCAGCTACTTGGACTGTCTCTGAGGCCTCTCTGCACAGCCTTGGATCCTGTCTAGTGGGAAGACCTCTCCTTCTAGGGATCTGGTGCTTCACGCCTGTTCTTGTGCCAATGTGATCAGAGCCTCAGTTCTCTCTTTAAGCCCAGCCCTCTCCAGCCACTGGTAGCATCTTCCCAGTGTCTGCCATCTCAGCCCTCCGTCGATGGTACATTCCAGGCAGGTTCTCATCTGACCATGGCATGCCTTCTGCCTGACCTTCCTCCCACTCGCATCTGCTGCCGCCTCAGGTGCTCCCTCCGCAGCTCCTCTTTGGGTGCCATCTTAACTGATGTCCTCTGGACGCCCCGGGTTTCACCCAGGACAGTAGCCTTGACGCTGACCAGACCCTGACCTCCATACAATGTGGAATCCTCCATACATTGTGAACAGCTTGCAGGTCTTCACACCAGCAGCTTCCGGGTCTTTCTCTGGCCAATTCATTATACCGGTAGGGTATCTGATGACTCTTCTCTCATTTGTGTTCCCAGCTATCATCAGATTGTCCTGGTTCCTCAACATCTGATGAAGGCCTTGTAAATCCAGCATGGCTCTCCTATTTTGGGACACTCTCACATTTTAAGGTGGGTAGGTAAAGCCTTGCGGGGGGGGTCTTTGCTGGTTAGGCAGATAGCAGCCAGGATTTGAACCCCAGTTTCCCGCACCAAAGGCAACACTTTAAACGCTACAATATCCAGTCCTGGGAAAGAGGAAATGGCAAGTCGCTTCTGAAAAACCTTGTCTAGAAAATTGTAGGGATGGTACAGTTCAACTCCCAGAGACTCCCTTCTCCAATTTCCCCTTTTAGATTTTTTTTGGCAAAAATGCCAACCTTGGGCTGAAAACAATCCCCAAACTGATTTCAAGCAATGACACGGGGGGAAATTAAGCAAGTTTAATATCAAAACACATATACACCACGCTGCCAGAACAAGCAAAGACAGGACCCAACCATTTCAGAAATCACACATCAATTATTTTTCTGCTCAAATGCAGGCAGAAGAAAGACCTGCCAAACAGAACCCATGCAAAATCAGAATTTGCCTATCGCCTCTATGCTCCATTTGAGAAAGGCAGAACTTTTTCATATCAGAGGTCCAACTGCTCCCTGTGCCAAGAGCCTTTGGCTTTTACCAGTCTGTCCCACCTGCCTTCAACTAAAGACCTGTTAAAGCTTCTGCGTTTTGTTCAGATTTTACCACAGAATTACAGCTGCACAGACTTGACTCTTCCTTTCCAGCATCAAGAACCTGAACCAATTAAAATTGCACAGAGGTTGGTATTTCTTTAATGTCCCCGGGCACAGGCAGTCCTCTTTACATCTCTCCTCTCGGATGGAAATCCAAAGAGCAGAGATAGCAACAGCACTAGCACTTAGACATATATCACTTCACCGTCCTTTTTAAGCCCTGGTCTCTAAGCACTTTACAGAATCAGCCTCTTGCCCCCAGCAATCGGGGTCCTCATTTTACCCACCTCAGAAGGATGGAAGGCTGAGTCAACCTCGAGCCGATCAGGATCAAACTGCTGGCATTGAGCAGTGAGTCAGCGTGCAATCCTGCATTCTAACCACTGTGCCATCACGGCTCCTATGCACATGTCCCCAACCAACATGCATTGAAGCTTATTTGCCAACTGACAAACACCGGTCTTTGGATTCATGGAATGCTTGGCCTCTCAATAGCCAACAACATTCTGTCCAAGAGACACAAGGATCCCCCGTGATCAGAAAGGCCGGCACTGCATGCGCCAAGGAGGCACTCCCCACGATACCAGCTGACCAAAGGCTGGGGGGGGGGGGGCTTTGCTTCGGACCAGGAAAAACCTTTCTACCCTTCCATCTGGCTTTGGTCCAGGAGAGATCAAGCTGGAAAGAAAGAAACCTGTCAGTCAGCTAATGCTGGCAAGCACACCAATCCCCTCAGCCCAGCTGAGTCTGCTGCCATTCAACCCTGGAAGAAACCAAGCGTGGGCCTCACCTGCTACCCTCGTATCTTCAAAAGGGCTGTGGGGTAATGTTGGGCAGTTCCCCTGCTTGTCTGCTTGGCTTGTTTTCCAGGATGTCCTAATCTCTTTTTCCCTTTCCCACAACCGTTTCGCTTCCACAGCATTTTGCCTTTCCCAGAAACCCTGGGGGTTCCCTCGAGTGGGCAGTCAAAGGGGCCTAAGCTCCCATTTCCCCAGCCCAGGAAATACCACTTGACCCTGGCGGCATATCACGGCATCCATACCTTTAAGCATTTGCCAGGCCTCCTTTGCAGCCTAGAACTGGCTGCATCCATTTTTCTGAACAAAGCCAAGTCCCCACCCATGCCAGTAGGCCAGAAAAAAACTCATTTTTTTAACCAACATTTGAAAGTCCACAAAGAAGTTACTTTCTCAAAAACCTCAACAAAACATGTCAGGTTTCACAAAATGGGGCAACTTGACGCAGCCAACTTGTCATAGCCGTTTTGCCACGATAAATTCACTGTGGCCAAATCGCCGTGGCCAACTCACTGACCATGTTGAGTTGGCTGTGGCGAATTGGCCGTGGCAAGTTGTCCTAGACCCCTAGACTTCCAGTACCTTTACTTAGCTAGTTCTACCACAATTGCTATCAGCTTGAAAGATGTCATCACTGCAGATCTCCTATGAGAAGTTAAGATGGCTGTATTTCATATTATTTGTGCAGGATGTATACAGCCAGGGCAACTGGAGCCGTTCTTGGCAAATCTCATTAACCAAATTGACATTCTTATGCTGTTTTTGACTATAGCGACTTCCTTGCTGAAACCTCAGCCTGGAATTCCGCCTCTTGGTTCCTACTTTGCAAGGCTGCCCATTTCTGCCCACATTACTTCTGTAGGCCATGCAAAAGGGCTCCCTGGACAGAGGATTTTCTCTGGCATCCACTTTCCTGCGGGATGAAGCTGGTGCAAGGAAGGCCTTTATTCTGAGGCTTCTAAATGGGTTAACGCCTTTCCCACCTCCTTCTCTCTTAATGATGCACAATGTTTTGTTAAGCTTCCTCTACAAGGATAATAATTTTATTTCCATATGTAAATCTTGAAAGTGAATTCAAAGCTACTTTGGGGGGGCCCAACGTTGGAAACGGGTTCAGAACATCCGGGCTTCTTCCACACGGGCTCTGCGCCCCAACTTTCTTCTGCTCTTTCAAAGGCCCCCTAGCTGGAACATCCCTCTTGCCTGATATGATAGCACTGAAGGCATTTCCAAAATTTCCCCCTCCTACCCCTTTATGTCTTTTCAGTGCTCTGCATTTTATAATTTCTGCCTTCTGAGGAATGATTCAGTCTGTCATCTGCACCTCTATAACTGTCTGGTTTGGCTCTGCAACCCAACAGGACAGACCCAGACTTCAGGGGATAATAAGGACTGCAGAAAAAAACAATTACTACCCACCTGCCTTCAACCGAGGACCTGAATCCTGCACGAGCCCAAAAGAGGGCTGGGAAAATATCTACAGACCCCTCACATCCTGGACATAAACTGTTTCAACTCCTTCCCTTAAAACGATGCTATAGAGCTCTGCACACCAGAACACACAAGAACAGTTTTTTTCCCAAAAGCCATCACTCAAATAATAATTCCCTCAACCCTGTTCAAATAATTCCCTCAACCCTGTTCAACTATTACAAAGTCTGCACTACTATTACTGTTAATCTTCTCATCACTCCTTATCACCCATCCCCTCCCACTTGTGACTGTATGATGGTAACTTTGTCACTTGTATCCTAACGATTTTTATTGACTGTTTTCTCGTATGATTTGATTGCGTATTTGTACCCTATGACAATTGTTAAGTGTTGCATCTGATGATTCTCGACTCTTGACGAATGTCTCTTTTCTTTTATGGACACGGAGAGCATTTGCACTGAAGACAAATTCCTTGTGTGTCCAACCACACTTGGCCATTAAAGAATATTCTATTCCATTCTGTTCTGTTCTTTTATTTAGCTTCCTGAATCAAGGCAATTTAAACCTGCAAAAGCGATGGGGGAGGGAGGGTCTTAATTCTACCCCATGCCCAGAGAGGGGCAGCCAATCCCTCTCATCCATCAGGTGCTCCTCTATTTGGGGACAAGGGCCGCAGCCACCCGGCCGAAGCAAAGAGGAGCCTCGGCTCATTTGGAAGGAGCCACCTGGGGAAAGGACAGCTACGGATGGTACTCTGGGTCAAAAACGTCTGGAACGGGAAGGAGTTTCACAGAGGCCTTGCAATGAACCTCTCCAGGTCCCTGGACATTCTGGGAAGGACCCAAGTCACTCCAGGCCCCCAAAGGTCATCTCCTACCGTGACGCCAAGCTCCAGGCCGGATCGTTCTGCACCACTCACCCTGTCCCACTTTCATGATGATCTTCATGGAGCGTGTTTGGCACACTCCGCCTTCTCTGTTCTCCAAGCCCTCGAGGGACCCGTTGGACGTGGCTGCAAGGAGAGAAGAAAAAGGCATGAGGGCTGTGGAAAGCCAGGAGGGCAGCGGCCCAAGGCCCACTCCGCGCACGAGAAGCAAGGTGACCGGTGAGCCTGAGGGCCTCCCCTCTGCCCAGGGCTGCCATCGGGGGAAGACTCCTCCACGCAGATCGGCTTGTCCTGATCCGGAGCGGCCCAACACGGTGGTCATTCCCTCTTTAAAGTTCTGAAACTGATCCAAGAGGGAGAAAGTGGGAGGGAAACTCCATCTAGACCAGGGGTCCCCAAACTTGGCCCCTTTAAGACTTGTGGACTTTAACTCCCAGAATGCTGAGAGCTGAAGTCCACAAGTCTTAAAGGGGCCAAGTTTGGAGACCTCTGGGATGGGATCTCCTGCTCCCTCTCCAAAGTCCCCCCCAGCCAACTCTGTTATTCTGGGCTGAGAGTCCTTTTCCTCGGCGGTTGTCCACTCAGTGGCCTTTGGCCCTCTCCCTAAGGTCGCCCTGCCCACAAGAGAAGCTGCTCTTTTAAACTTGGCGAGCCAGGCGGATCCTAAAGAGGAATCCCAACGCCTGTTTGCTGGCCCCCAAACCTGTCGCCCAGGACCCACGGCAGGCAGTTTGTGCAGATCTCAAGGGCTGCTTTGCTGGCTGGAGAATTCTGGGAGTCGAAGTCCACCAGTCAGTCTTAAAGTGGCCAAGGTTGGAGACCTCTGGTCTAGAGTTACTCCTGCCGCCCCCCCTCTGCCAAGGGGACGCCAGTTCTACAGGGGGAGGTCGGACCAGCCCTGCCCAAAGCGGCTGATGGTCCCTAGAGCCTCAGCATCCCCCCCAGCTGAGCGGCCCCAGGTTTAGTTATTTATTTGATGACATTTACAGGTGCAGCCCCATCGTGTCCGGAAACGACCCCGAGCAGCTGACAAACAATAAAAAAACTGCACTGAAATAAAAGCCAAAAATGACAACGGTGAGGGAGGCTGTTCCAAAGGCGCTGGAGGGGAAGGGGACAACAAATGCAGAGGTGGGTCTCTTTCGAATCCAGGAGCCTCCTCCGGAATGGGACACCCCCTTTGGGCCCGCTGATCAGATCTCCCAAGATTGGGAGAAAGGTGACCCTTCCCCTTATGGAGACCCTGCTTGTCCCACTCATGGTGCCGGGAGCCCCCCCCACACATACACACGCATACAACCTTCAGCCCCCCCCCCCCATGCCCAAGGGATTAGGCCCTCCCTGGGGGGGGGGGCATGCCAAAAAGAGCAGGTCCTTTTGTGCCTCCAGTTAACAAGCTCTCTTAAAACAGGCAAGAAGGGGGGGGGGAATGGGGGGGAGCCAGAGCCTGCCTTCTTACACCGTTTCTTCTCATTGTGCAGATTCGGGGGGGGGGGCACGGGGGATGGAGGGACTGGCCTCCTCTGCTCCCCTTAGAACCCAACCTAATTAGCAGCCCAGCACAGGCAGCCCCCTCCCCCCCACCAAGGCCTGAGGGAGAATAAAGGGCCCCCAGGGTGGGGAACAGATAAGGCAGGGAGGGAGGGAGGTCTCCCACCCCACCGCACCCCAATAAAGCAGAGCAAACACCACACCGGGTCCTGAAAAGGAAAACCTCTCCCCCCCATAAGAAGGCATCTCTTTGTGTGCGGAGTTGTGCGATCCAGGAGTTGTAAACAGACCCGGAAACGGGCCCTTCAAGGTCACCTAGTCCAGCCCCTTGCTCAACCAGGAGACCCTCCACTTGGACTTCAACACCCTGAATTTAAAGGAAGATTTGCACCCCAGGAAGATCCCGAGCAGGGCGGAGAGAGGAGGATGCCCAAGTGGTGGTTTCAAGGGGAGGTTTGCAAACAGGGGGGGCTACGAGGCTACTGGATATAAAAGGGGGAAGCCGTAGGGATGGCCCCTCCCTGCCAGTCTCCCCAAGACCAGGAATCCGACTTCAGGAGGTCCTGCCCGGTGCAAGGTGGGCACTGGTGGGTCCTCCTGGGAATCCAGATCAACGCACAGCCTGCAATTTCGGGGCAAGGGTGTTCGTGGGCACTTTGAAGAGGGCATCCACTGAACCGCACACACACACACACAAAAAGCTTTTTGAAAGAGAAAGAGATTTTAGCCTCCCTTCTCTATGGCAGGGGTCTCCAACCTGGGCCCCTTGAAGCCTGGCGGACTTCAACTCCCAGAATTCCTGGCCCAGGTTGGAGACCCCTGCTCTGCAAAGCTTCATCCAAGAATCGTGCAATTTTGCAGGATCTCGAAAGCCATGGCTGTCACCCACCACAGGAGACAACACCTGGGCATGAAATGATTGCTAACCCTTCCCCCCGGGCAATTGATGAACCCACCCCAGGAGGCCTTGCCTGCTGTTCCAGCAACCGTGGAGCGCACATATTTGGCGCATGAGGCAGGCAGAAGAATGGGGCTTTGAAGACTCCAGAAAGGGGGCGGGGGGAGGCCAGGCCGGCTTTTTCCTTGCTCCAGGCGCATCGCAGGACTGGGACCTTGCATAACGGCCTAATTTTAACTCGCGCAAATCCACATGTGCCAGACACACACAGAGGCCACGTCGTGTCCTATCTTCTGGGCAGCTGTGGGGAAGAACACGGCTGCAGAGCAATGGGAACCCAGTAATCTGGTGGAAGCAGGGCAGTGGTGGGATTCTACCCGTTCCCCTCGCAGTTTGGTGATCGTGCAGCTTGGGTGCAGGCCAAACCGGTCGAATTTCACCCCTGAAGGGAGGGAGGAGGGTCCAGGGAAAGATCTCTTCACTTCCAAGTCATGTTTTGGATGGAGAAAAGGGGTGATAGTCATGTTTTGGATGGAGAAATGGGGGGCGGGGGAGGAATGAAAGAAGAGAACAGCTAGCAGACCCTCTAAAACAATAAGTGCAACCATGCGCTTCTCTTTCCTCTCCAGGAATACAACTAATGAATTCCTAGGTAGTCACGGGTCAAACCCACCTCCTCCAATATCGTCTTCTTTTTCACAGCCTTAGTGGTCAGCTGGTTACTTTTCTCGTCTCTTTGGCTTCTCCCACTAAAGCCTCTCCATTTTCAGAGGCCCCCCAATTTAACACATTATCCTCGCTAACGTTTACAAGTCTGTAGACACCCCAAGAAATGCAGGCCTACTATTATCCCATACCACAGTAGTTCACCCCAACTGATGGGGGGGGGGGGGAGGAAACATCTGCCAGCAGCTGTCTTTCTGCTGTGCCTGGTGAGGGAACAGTTTGGACCAGAGGTCCCCAAACTTGGCAACTTTAAGGCTTGTGGACTTCAACTCCCAGAATTCTCCAGCCAGCATAGCTGGAAGTAGGTCTGCACTTCTGGGGTGTCAAGTCTGTAGAACGTTAGTGAGGATAATATAATAAAGTTGCCAAGTTTGAAGACCTCTGGTTTAGATGGCCGGCCAGAAATAAACCAGCATTCAGTCATTTCTCAGCTTCCTTTTGGACCTTCCCGGCTCTGCCTCTGAAGCCTTCTTGGCTTTCCCAGGAGAAAGGACCTCAATGGGGCTTAAAAACACAAAGCCAACCAGCTCTTCATATGGGGACTTGATACGTACAAATCCATGCAATTTCCAGGATTATTTTATTGATTAAATTACTATGCTGCCCATCTTGCTGTCCAAAGTGATTCTGGGCAGTTTACAATGTAATAAAATAGAAATACGTTAAAACAAAATTACACAGGCTCGGTGGCTAAGACGCTGCGTTTGACGATCAGAAAGATTCGAACGCCTAGCGCCGCATAACGGAGTGAGGTCCCATTCCTTGTCCCCAGCTTCTGCCAATCCAGCAGTTCAAAAGCACATAAAATGTACATAGAAAAATAGGGACCCCTTTGGTGGGAAGGGAACCGCTTCCATGAGCCTTCAGCATTTAGTCATGCCGGCCACATGACCACAGAGATGTCTTCGGACAGCGCTGGCTCTTCTTTGGCTCTGTAACGCAGAAGAGCACCGGCCCCTAGAGCCGGAAACGACTAGCACGGATGTGCGAGGGGAATCTTTACCTAAGCACAGATTTACAAAAACCACGGGCTCAAGTGGAGGGGGGATGGTGCCTTTCCTGTCATTGCACCAACCCCACAACCCAGAGTGTCTCAATGGGGGGGGGGGGCAAAGCCAGCCCCAGAGCCAGGTTTGAAGGCCCTTCCGGAAGGCCACAGCAGGGGCAGCGGGTGGGATGGATTGCTCCAAAGAGGAGCAGCAGTGGCAGAAAAGTTGAAATTCCTGGACTGGCGGGCTCCACAACAGGCCTTTTCTGCTGCCAAGAGAACAAGAGGGGCCGGCCAGTGCTATTGGGGCAGGACAGTTCCTCAGATATCCCAGACCCACAAAGGATTGTAAAGGTGATGATAGCCAACGGTACCGGGAAGTAGATCAGCAACCAGTGCAGCTCACTCAACAGTGGTGTTACATGTGCCACAGGTAGGACCACTGTGTATCCTGAATCAATGGTAGTTTCTGAATACTCTTCAAGGGTTGCCCCATGCAGAGCACATAGCAATAATCCAGACAAGAGATGATCAAGGAATGAGTGACCGAGCACAAGATCCAGAAAAGGGCACAACTGCTGCAGAATATGAAGGTTTACTTAGCCACAACTGCCACCTGTTCTTTGACCAGGAATGGCAAGTCTAGGATAACCCCCAAGTTGTGCACCGAGTCTTGTCTTGGCCAGTGCAACCCTATCCAGAACTAAGAGGATAAAGGATCCCAAGGATCCCACACCCACAGCTCCTCCAGCTTATCAAGATTCAACTGAAAGCTGTTCTCCCCATCCAAACCCCACAACTTCCAGACACCATGAAAGGGCAGCCACAGCAATACTTGGGTCACCCAACATGGCGTACTGATGATACCCCACCCTGTTAAACAGGAGCAGAGAGAGACTCCTGCGCCCTACGGTGCCCCACAGAGGGGTGGCCATGGGCAGGACCTCCCGGCCCCTATCAACACTGATTAGAACCAGCCTTGGAGGAAGAAACCAAACCAGCACAGCCGTGTGTCGGCCAGCCCTAAATCCCACGGTTGGTCCAAAAGGATAGACAGTCAATGGTACTGAAAGAAGGTGAGAGGTCGAGGAGAGCAAGGACGGTTGAGTCAACCATCTGAAATACACGTGCATATATATATATACACGCACTGCACTTTTAAGTGTGCATTTCCCTCAACAGTTAAAGCAGCCTTGGAAAAAAATGACTTACCACTCATCTCCAACATTATGCTTAACCACCAACCCTTCGGTCACATAATCCCTGTTTGGGTGCCTGACAACTGGCTTGCTTTTATAACAATCGTAACATCTTGCGGTCATGTAAGAAGCAGTACAACGAGGAGTTCGGAGTGGAGGAGAGGAAAAAGGAGGAAGAGTGAAGATAAAATAAGCTGGCAATGGGGGGGGGGGGGGAAGGGTATTAAGCATCAGTTCTGAAGAAGTGCCAAAGAAAGAAAACGAGGCGGAGGTGGAGGAGGAAGACGGAGGAGGAGCGGCATCAGAAAGACCGTGGGACGTGCAGAGCGACAGCTGGGAATGGAGGCCGCCTGGAGAAGCAAAGGAATTTCAACACTAGCCACAAGAAGAGCTAAAACAAGTATTATTTCACCATTAACCCCAAGAAGCCAACTCACCATGGCCAACTTGCTGTGGTTGGTTAAGGAATTGAATCCCTTATTTTAAAAAAGGAAAACAGGGATTTTTTAAAAAAAAATCAGTTTTAAAAACACATGGAGAAACACGCAGTCATGGAAAGAAGTTTGCAAAATAGGGGCCATGTATGTATTCATACTCACAGAAGACCCAAGTTATATCTGTATTAAATGTAAACGTAAAGTAATTGGAACATTTTAGCGGAGGGGACGGAATTAGTCTAGAGCCACTCTGAGACACAAGCAACAAAATGTTGTTTCTCAGACTAAACCGAACTGAACTGAATACAGTAAGGAAAAATTAAGTCACAGAAAATGAACCTTGAATGAAGACAAAGAGACATGTCACTCATAGAAGGAAAAAATATCCAACCCTGTCCAGTCCAGCTAAACAATCGATTTGATAAGAAAACGTGCGGGCCTGTGTTGGTGATAGCAGACTCGCTGCTCAGGGGAACTGAACTGAATCGGCAATTTGTAGACGGGACAATCAATCCAGGGAGCTATGCTGCTGTATACCAGGAACAAAGATCAAAGTTGCAACCGAGAGATTTACTAAAATAATTGAGTCCGCAGATTATTATCCCTTTTTCCTCTTTCGAGGGGGATGAATGATATGACAAAGAGCTGGAAAAAAATGTATCAAGAGGCTATGAGCAGCTAGGCACAAAAGCCAAAGAATTGGGGACACAGACGGTGGTTACTTCTGTACTCCCAATGAAAGGTAGGCACCCAGTCAAGGAACACAGAACTTTTGAAGTAAACCACTGGCTGAGAGAATGGTGTCGATGAGAGGACTTTGGATGCCTAGACCTGGGCGGGGTGGGGCCTTCTGGCAGGGGATGAGTTAGTTCACAATAACTGGGAAGAATGTTTTTGGAAATCAACTGGATCACTGCTCAGGGAAACTGGACCAGGAATCTGTAGACCAGACAATCAAAAGAAACACACCTGATAAACGAGGAGGTGGAGTTGCACAATATACAAGAAATAACTACACCTCTATAGAAATGCAAAAACAAAACCCAACCACCCAAGGATGAAAACGGAATGGCATTTCTATAGGTGTATACAGTATTATCGAACAGCTACCCAAATAGAGGAAATAGATGAACTTTTTGCTGATCAGTTAGCTAAGGTGTGCAGGAAGGACACCGCAATAATAATGGGGGGACTTTAACCACCCTGACATCAAATGGGAGACAAACTCTGCACCTAGCGGAAGGTCAAACAGATTTTGGACAAACCTAGCAAACATCTTTGGCTCTCAAAAGATGGAGAAGGAAACTAGAGGGTCAGCAATACTGGACTAACCAACATGAGGCCCAAACCTGCAGCAAGGGAGACCATCTCACCGTTCTAAGGAAGTTGCGCCTCTCTTTGACAGCTGTGGTCATCAGGAAATTTCACCTACCGTTTGCTAGAACCTCTTTTTCCATGATTTCAAACCACTCCTATCTCCTTTCAACAGAGCCATGGCAGCCTTTTGGGTATGTGTAGGTCCTATGCCTATAATTCCTCAATTCTATACGTGGGATCCCGACACCGCAAACTCCAAGGGAACAATTACCTGCCTCTGAATGCAATGTTTATGCTGGTCACCTGAGAGCGCACTGGCCTTTTTAGCCATTGCTCTACACGGCCTGCTCTGGTTCACTTTGGGCTTCACTGGGACCTCTACCTACTACTGCACCACACAGCCACCAGTTCAGCGCTCCCACTCGTGTAGAAATGCAGCTGAAGGACTCATGGAGACGTTAGAATTTCTTTCTCCTTCCTTTATGCAAACTGCATCCGTTCACCATTCGAGAGACACAGCCCTGAAAACAATGGTATTTACTCTCCATGCACACAGGCCTCCTAAGGCCTTACTCAAGAGATGCAGCTGGCTGCTGAACAGCATTTTGCACCCCTTCACTAATAGGTGTTGCTGAGAGACTTTCAGGCACTCCTGGAAAAAGAGGGGGTACAGTTCAGTCCCTTAATCTCCAATTCATAGAGGGAACAAAAGTCCTCTCTTTGCAAGCAGAGAGACACAGAATGAGAAATGACAGGTCCAGTGCTGGGCTAGCAAGAACGTTAAACAAAGGCTGGGAATCTGGAGGTTGGTCCCAACTAAAACCCTGGGTTGCTTTTTTTTAAGGGGCAAAGAAGAATCCCTACTATGCAGTTTTTTTCCTTTAAACCGGTGGTCCCCAACCTTTCTGGCTTTGCGGACCGGGGGTGGGGAGGGAGAGAGGAAATAGTTTTGTGTGAGTGGCAGGCAAGCGCATTGGGGCAAGCAGCAGAAACTCGTGCAGGCGTGTGAAACTTCATTCGTGCAAGTGGCAGGCGCAAGTGAAGCTTCACGCATAAACACAGGTGCCTTCCAGTCGCGCAAATGGGGCTGTGTGCATGCACTTGCTTGCCGCTTGCATGGCCCAGTTCCGAACGGGCCGCAACCCGGGGGCTGGGGACTCCTGCCTTAGACAAAAATGAGAGGGAAAATGAGAAAAGAGGAAGAAATAAGCCCTGGTTTTTCAACCCGATGCAAACATAGCTGGGGCAAAGCCTACAGAAGTCAACCAAGCTTACTTTACACTAACTAGGTTTATTCTGTGTCTTTCCATTACTCTCCCTTTTGCAATTAGGAGAAGACAAGTTTCAACAATTGCATTTGGGTAGCAAAAGGGAGAGGGTTTTTTTTCTTTTTCTTTTTTGGTTCTATAATAAATCTCCCTTTGCTTAATTAAACCCTAATTTTAAACCCTAATTAAACCCTAATTTAATTAAACCCTAATTAAACCCTAATGGCACGAATCACAGGAAGGAAGGAATCCTTACTGTAAAATGGGGATAATCCAAAAGGCACCTCGAAGGAAAAGGTTCAATTTAGGATGCAGAGCGAAGGTACCTTTCTGCTCGCTGCTGAATTGCATTTAGCTTTTGCCTGCATTCATACATGTTAAAACACCTCCATCCTTCTCAGAGGAAGCCCAGCCTTCTGGAAGCCAGCAAGAAAGGCTTCGATGCAGTTCTACTCATCAGAATTAAAAGTCGAGGTATTTTTCAACCCAAACTACCATGAAGCTGCCACCTGATGAGTTTTCAAGCCACTCTGACTCTGCCAAATCACATCTGATCTGCATCAAGCTTAGCCAGTTAGGGATAGTTATTGCTTACTTCAACTATTTCAAAATTGGAACGGCTAGTCTACGGGCAATTTAAAAATAATTCCAGGACATTAAGATGATCTCTCTCATCTTAATGAAGCCCTGGGACCTCCTCATGCCAAGAGGGTGACTCATGGCTCTAGCTGCAACCCACAGAAACCATCGAGGTGGGCTCCTTGGTGCTGAATCAGCTCTCCGCTTAAGTTTGATGCAAGAGGAAAAAGACAGACGGGACTTGGGTTCTGGAACCAACTTTCCTTGAAACTGACATCTCAGAGGAACACCCCAAAATGCGGAGGAAACCAGGCACGGATGAGGCTACTGATATTTCTCAGCATGGCTATATTATTTGTACTGTGTCATCAGATGTAAGGAGCTCTTGAACTTGCAATTTCATTGATCTGTGTAGACCAGGGGTCTCCAACCTTGGCCACTTTAAGCCTGGGGGACTTCAATTCCCAGAATTCCCCAGCCAACTGGGGAA
>NW_020769328.1:13474956-13523343 GCF_900518735.1 Pseudonaja textilis | reverse complement strand
TTCCCCAGTTGGCTGGGGAATTCTGGGAATTGAAGTCCCCCAGGCTTAAAGTGGCCAAGGTTGGAGACCCCTGGTGTAGATAGATGGTCAGTCCCGTCATCCAAGATGGAGATTTTGAGCTGCTTCTGCTAAGCCCACTCTTTTCTTGTACTCACCTCTCTACATTTGGCATCATTTCCATGTTCTATCCAATAGGCACAACGTGAATACCATCAACACGCTGGAAGGCCATGCCAGTCAGCTTACAGCTAAGTGGAAGGCAGAAGGAGTGGAATTGTTCAGCTAGTCTTGCAAAGGGTGAATCCAGAGGGTGACTGAGTCTGTTTCTACACAGGGTTACCTAACCCACGTCACAGGTAATGGATTCCTCGTGATTTCAACTACAAAACTTCTGCATTCTTTGGTCTTTGTTCTAAACCAACATTACCGTGAGGGAGTTCAGGAAGTCTTGAAATGCAAGGTTTGCCCGCTTTAAATGGGAGAGCCGTGGATGCTCTCCTCCGAGTTCCGTTTTATTAGCGAGTGAGACCTTTTAATGACCAGCTTTCCTCTTCCTCTTCTCAATTGCTAAAGAATTTGGCTTTCTGAGCCGCATTAGCTTCAATGCGGGGAATCTGGCTGTGTTCATCCCAGCCCTGTGTTTTGAGGCAGGATCAAAGGACTACTTGCTTCCTAGCAAAACAACAAGACCCAATTATCCCTACGGCAAGGAAACTTCGAAAGCCATCCAAGACCAATTTGGGCAAAGCAGACCTTTTTTTAAGAGCAGCACACAACCCATTAAATTCCAAAGCATGGGAAAAAAAAAACCCTCCGGGGAAGCTTTAAATCAATATCTTGAACCAGCCTGTTGCTGAAGATCAACTACCCATAAGCAGGACACAAGTAGAAGGACAGGGCTTAATTTTTTGTTCACGTCTATGGTTATGGATCATTGCTAACCCTGATGATTTGCAGCTTAGACCCCCCCCCCGCCGCCCCCGAGAGGCCACATTCCGGAACATAATAGACAAGGAAGACTTTGGCAATATTCCTCTCCAATTTCATTTGCCTCTTATAAACACCACAATCAATCTTTCTGCCTCCAGCCCACCCCAAACCAGGTGACACCAAAACAAAAAAAATCACCCCAAACAGGGACCTCCTCCCACTTCACACAAAAGAGCAGCCTGCACATAAAACCATAAACTGCTCACTGAACACACTGAGCCAGTGGCCTCTGGTGAGCACTGATGACGCTGCCTCGTTTGGGTAATGAAATGTCTGCGAGAAAACAAGCGAGCTCAGAGACCACCAAGGACCCCCCTCATTTCAACTCTTGAGTTACAAATATTCTTACTAGCAGTGGCCTCTGCTGGGGGGGGGATCAAGATGGTGGTTGCAGTTGCGCAACGGGAGCCCCAATAGCTTTATATATATATCCGTGTGTTGATAGCACATCACAAAAGGCTTAGTTCAGAGCTTAGCTTTCCCAACACCCATCATCTCAGATGTCCCTACTTTGAACTATCAGGCAGGGAACTGGGGGATCTCCCGGGGCGGCTTTTACTACACGGCCCTGCTGAAGCTTTGGTAACGTCCTAGAGTCAAAGGATGGCCCAGACTACGTACCAGATCAGATCTGTGTGAGTTGTGCCACCCACGCCAGCAGAAGGGGCATGCTAGGGATCCCATCAGCGAAGGAATTCTGGTTGGTGGGTCCAGGTGAAGAGCCTTCTGTGCTGTGACTCCCACCCTCTGGAATGCCTTAACCCCCACTCCCACCCCAAGGTGGGATCTACTCCCACCCTCCTGACGGGGTCTGGAGACCGGGCT
Source organism: Pseudonaja textilis (assembly GCF_900518735.1). Next base: position 13,521,528 of record NW_020769328.1, on the reverse strand, counting down.
CTGCCAGCTGGCCTGCTGCCCCAATGGGGGTGCATCGTTCTGGAGGTGCTTGACAGACTGAGACCCCCAGCTTCACTCCTACACATCTTGCTCCCTTCCTCCCCATCTTTTTAACTGTGCTTTATTACTGTTTTTAGGAATATTTATTGTCCATGGTTTCAGTATTTGCCCGGTTACCTTGAAGCGAGATGGGCAGCAAACAAACAAAAGAAACATTTAAGTAACCAAATGGTCAACTCCAAACCACAAATAACGCATTGCTCTAACCTAAAAAAAAAAAAATGTTACCAGAATGCAGAAAATGGAAGGCTACTATCACAAGGAGCCTCTGCGGCACTGTGGTTAGAGTGCAGTACTGCAGGCTACTTCTGCTAACTGCCTACAATTTGGCAGTTCAAATCCCACCAAGGCTCAAGTTTAACTCAGCCTTCCATCCTTCCGAAGTGGGTAAAATGAGACCCAGATTATCGAGGGCAAGAGGCTGACTCTGTAAACTGCTTAGAGACCAGGGATGGGAAGCACTGTAAAGAGGTATATAAGTCCAAGTGCTGTGGCTATTATCCGGTTGTGCTGATTTTATTTTACCCAAACGGATAAAAAGCCATCGAAAACACCAGTGAGGTGGGGAGCCTGTGATTCTCCAGCTTTTGATGAAGCATCAAAAACCTCTTGGCATTGGCCAAAGCTGGTTGAAGCGCCTGGGATTTGCCCCTCCGGATAATAAGACGAATCCTGTCGACAGAACGCAGCTCTTCCCAGGAAGGAAAGCAATCGGACAGCCTTGGAGGCTCCCAAGCGAAGATGAACCATCAGTGTGGAATGGGACAACTAGCCACGGCCAACTTGCCGCAGAGCAATTCAGTTACATTAATTGCAATGGAAACATGGCCAATAATAACAACGTAATGAAAGTGAATCCAGAAATACAAGAGTTACAATCATACAACACAAAAGCACCGTCACCCATAATGAAAGTAACTCAATGAAACAATTAGTCTAGCACTGAATTGTCCTGAGGTGAGCTGGCGGTGGCGAGTTGTCCTAGACACCCCCAACCGCGTGATGCAGTTTTAAAACAGATGAAACACGTTGACTAAAATGCAGTGCAGGCGGTCCTTGATCTACAGCCAGGGCTGGGGCTGCTGGCGGTTCGGGAGAGCCCCTTGCTGAGATTCTGCCAGTTCAGAGAGCCCCCCAATCCCACGCCTGGCTGGCCCTACCCACCCTGCCCCTCTCCTCCTAGGAGTCCCCACACGGCCCATTTTGCAGGGTGCACGCGGAGGCTCGGGGAGGGCAAAAATCAGGCCTCCCAGAAGTTCAGGAAGGCTGGAAATGGACCCGTTTCCAGCTTCCAAAGAGCCTCCGAAGGCTGGGGAGAGCTCTAGAGCCCAGGGAGAACCTCTGCAGTCCCGCCACGGTGCAGGAGGCCAACTAGGCCACGCCCACCATGGCCACGCCCACCTAGCAGCCGGACAGAGAACCCCTGGCTAAAATTTTGGACGTCGTTATGGTCATGAGACAGCCTTGCTTAATGACCCTTCCACCCTCTGCTCTTCCTGATGTGTCTGCTAAATGAACATGCGGGTTACCAAGCAGAACATGGGAGTACCTCCTGGGTGGGGGAGGCTTAGGGAGGGGTCTGCAAAGGAGGCAGACAAGCCGCAAAAAGCTGGCCTTCCCTCTCCCTGGCAGAGGCAAAAGAGCTCAGCCAGATCCGGGCACGACACCAGCCACGTTCAAAGCAGCTTCCAAAGAAGCCTCCGTGCTTGGCCGGGAGAAGCCCCGATGCTTGGAAATGCCAGGGAAGAAGCTCCACCATCCATCCATCCATCCATCCACGGGGAAACTTTTGCAGAAGGAGGAAGCCACCCTTGTGGGCTGGGGCCTCTGCCCCAATCTGCTGTAGGCCTCTCCTGGCTCTTGCCAGCCTTTGGGGAAACGGGGGCCGGTGCAGCAGCCACAATGGAGGAGAGGACCCTGCTGAGGAAGGGGGTCGTCAGCCACTGGGAGGCGCTTCGTGCTCCCAAGGGATCTAAGTCCAGCCCACCTTGAATCCCACGGATTCTTACCTACCGCTAATTTGCTTTGAGCGTTAATAGTTTAGATCAGGGGCAACCTTGGTCCCTTTAAGCCTGGTGGACTTCAACTCCCAGAATTCCCCAGCCAGCAAAGCTGGGAGTTGAAGTCCTCCAGGCTTAAAGGGACCAAGGTTGGAGACCCCCGGTGTAGATTCTTGTGGAGCGACGTGTGGTATAATCTTGCACTCATTTGAACAACTGTGGTTCCTGGTTTCTTGTGTTTGACACGGAGCTTTGAAACATGGTTGTATATAGGGTTTTTTTTGAGGGGGGGGGAGTCTGTCATAGCTTTGAACGGCCATTAAGTGAAGCGTTATATCTCGAAGACTGTATTGAGATGAAGAAAAATCCTTGGTTCTCCCTCACCTGCTTTGGCCAGAGCACACCTCATATATTGTATTTCATTATGGACGCCTCATTTTTAGGACCCTGACATCTGGATCATGTCCAGAAAAAAGGAACCCAGGAATTTAAGGAAGGAAAAACATCTAAGGAATAAGTTGTTAATATATATATATTCATTCTATATAATATATATTCATTCTATCTGTGTAAAGTGGAGAAGTTTGTGGGGAGCACACGACAACTGTCTTCAAGCATCTGATGAGCTGACATGTAGAAGGATAGAATTGCTCAAAATTGTATCAGAAGACCAAAAAAAAGGAACCCCAATGAATTTATATTTCAAAAGCATGTTTTTTGCCTGGACACCAGGAACAAAAATCCAAATGGTAAGAACTGTCTCAGAAAATCTGATCTGCCTTTGCTGGAGATGTTGAAACCAAGGCTGGATGGACATTTTTGATGAGGTTCTACTAAGGCAAGGGTCTTCAAACTTGGCAAATTTAAGACTTGCGGACTTCAACTCCCAGAATTCCTAAGCTAACATGACTGGAAGAGGAATTCTGGGAGTTGAAGTCCACAAGTCTTAAATTTGCCAAGTTTGAAGTCCTTGCATTGAGCTGGGAGTCAGGCTGGATTACCTGCAAGGACTCTTCCAGCCATTTATGCTTCATAATGATGATCTTAAATAGGTACCCTAAGTGCTGCTTTTCCCCATCAAAGCTCTTCTGTCTTACTTGACCTGAGCTTCAAGCCTTAAAAGCCCATTTCAGGAAAGACTTGGAAACTGCTTCCTATCAAAGGAGAAATACAACACGGAATAATAAATTGTGTTATAAAAACCCGTTCCCTTCCCTACGAATTGACCGTCAGCTCTGTTCAGACTAGAGCAGTTCTCACCATACACCTTTCCCCCCTCTTTCTGGTTCTGCCAACCTCTGCTCACGTGCCTCAGGGACTCCTCTGTTATTCCAGAAGCCCTTTGAACTGGACCAAGAGGGCAGCAAAGGAATGGATCCTTCTAGAGACCAAGAACTGAGGACTTCATAGAGCGGAAAAATCCTAGCTCTCCGAATCGTAAGAGGTGGCAGGGCCAAACTGGCATCTGCTTCCAATCTCCTCGCACCCTTTAAGTTCACAGCGGGACTAAGGGACAGCCTGGAAGGAAATTCTGGCCCATGGCTGTATAATTATCTAAAAGCTGTACGTGGTCCTTCTTCGCTCTCTTGCCACTTTCGATTCTTCAAGCTAAACAAGCCCGTTGACAGATGTCCATTTAGTGAATTTGGAGAGTGGAAACGAACGAAAGAAGCCCAGAGCCAGGCTGGTATTCTGGAACAATCTAGACAGGGCCGGTCCCGAAGACAATAGGAAAGAAACCCTGTTGGCATCCAGCGCCCTGCTTACAAGCACTCCCTGTGTCCTCCATGGCTATATAAAAAGCAGATGTGGCAGAAACCAGACTTGATTCCTTTTCCCAAATCAGTGAAACGGGAGAAGTTCACTGGGAGGAAAGATAAGCAGGGCCGAATGTTGCCTGCCCTGCGAACAGGCCCGCAATGCCAGGGGCTGAACAAAGACTCGGGCCTAAAGGGATCCGACTTGCCACATGTCATTAGAGGCCCTCCTAACGCCAGCCACAGGAGAGCCCATCAATCAATGCCTCCTTTTCAGGCTGCATCCCCCACCAACTTCAGCACTTGACAAATAACACAAACAGGATGTTAGAAAGAGAAGTTGGGAGCCAGCAGGTGTCAAAGGTGACTTTCCTACTCTGAGGCTCAGTTTACCTGCCTTCACTGCAGCCTGAACTAGTACCTGTTACTGTTACGCTAAATCAGAGGTCTCCAAATTTGGCCACTTTAAGACTTGTGGACTTCAACTCCCAGAATCCCAAACTTGGCCACTATAAGACTTGTGGACTTCAACTCCCAGAATCCCAAACTTGGCCACTTTAAGACTTGTGGACTTCAATTCCCAGAATCCCAACTTGGCCACTTTAAGACTTGTGGACTTCAACTCCCAGAATCCTAAACTTGGCCACTTTAAGACTTGGGGACTTCAACTCCCAGAATCCCAAACTTAGCCACTTTAAGATTTGTGGACTTCAACTCCCAGAATCCCAAACTTGGCCACTTTAAGATTTGTGGACTTCAACTCCCAGAATCCCAAACTTGGCCATTTTAAGACTTGGGGACTTCAACTCCCAGAATCCTAAACTTGGCCACTTTAAGTCTTGTGGACTTCAACTCCCAGAATCCCAACTTGGCCAGTTTAAGATTTTTGGACTTCAACTCCCAGAATTGCTGGCTGGGGACTCCCGTGCTAAATGATAATAGTGTATTTAACTAAACAGGCCCACAAATAATTACATTAGCTCTTTGAGGTAGTCCAGACATGAAGCATAACTATGAGTACTAACTCTTATCTTTATTTACTGAATCTTGGAAGACTGGGAGAGTTTCTCCCCTTATTCCCTGGGAAACCAGGGAGGGTCCTTCTCAAAAACTCCCCTTGCCCCCCTCCCTCTGTGGATGGAGATATTGGCAGTGCTTGACTTACCACAGTTCATTTAGTGACCGTTCTAAGTTACAGCGGCACTGAAAAAAGGGACGTATGGCCGTTTTTTACACTTGTGAACACTGCAGCATCCCCATGGTCATGTGATCAAAATTCATATGCTTGGCAACTGGCATGTACTTACGTCAGTTGCAGTGTCCCAGGGGTCACATGATCCCCTTTTGCGACCTTTTGACAAGCAAAGTCAATGGGGAAGCCAGATTCACTTCACAACTGGGTTACTAACTTAACAAATGCAGTGATTCACTTAATAACTGTGGCAGGAAAGGTCACAAAATGGGGCAAAGCTCACTTAACAAATGTCTCACTTAACACCAGAAATTTTGGGCTCGGTTGCAAGTCAAGGGCTACCCATACTCCTGGCTGCAGCTCTTCCTCTTGTCAAAACGCCCTTGATATGGGAAGGTAGGGAAGAGGTGTATCCTCTCGGGGAATGGAGGGCGGAGGCTGTTGTAGAGGTGAAGGCACCCCAGCTGATCTCGGGCAGGTCTGTCACCTCTGCCATGGAGATGGGGCCCCAGAGGAGGAACAAGCAGCATACCCCATGCCAGCTGCCGTGCCAGTGACTCTGAGCAGCTCTGAAGCCTCTGGGCTTCACCACAGCAGGTTGGTGGTCTAGCCCCTCCCAGACTGAAAAAATGCCCTTCCCAGAGATGTCCCAATCAACAAGCCAAGGGACCCGCTGGATTCTCCCAGAGCCCCAGAGGCTCCGCAGCCACAGTTCATGCAGGACGGCGCTTGGGAGAAACCCTACAGGGGCCAATCGAAGCAATCACCAATAGTGTGTGGAGAGGACTTCTAACCGGAAGCTCGTTTTGGTTTCAATCCCTGGATCAAAATCATCAGAGACGCTTCCCAGCACTCAACCAACGGACTCTTGGCTTTCTCTCCTGCCTCCCTTCAGACTAATTCCTGAGACTTTCACGTAGCAAATCCAGAAAGGACCAGAATTTTCCAGAATTAACCCTGGCGCCTGCTCCTGGATGTGCCACCTGCCCAGGCAAATGTTACCCTTGTGCTCGGCCAGCGGGACGCTTGGCTCGCCCGCAGAGAATCAGGCAGCTGAGGAATCTTCACCCTTCCCTCCCCTTGGGCATCCAGCACAGAGGTTATTTTCAGTTCAGAATTTTCTCAAAAGACGCACAGGTAACAAGATGGCTCCAAGGGGCATTTAACAAACTGCAACTGAACCAGAGGTGGCATTGGGCCGGTTCTGGAGAACCGATAGCGGAAAGTTTGAGTAGTTTGGAGACCTGGCAAATCCCGCCTCTGACTGGCCCCGCCAATCCCATCTCTTCTCTGCCTCCCGTCGAGTCTCAACTAATCGGCTGGATCTCCTTTGGTTGCCCTGCACAGGAGAACGGAGCTGGAAAGCAGGTTAGCAGATCCTCTGCCGCGCCCACCAAGCCACACCACACCCACAGAACCCATAGTAAAAACATTTGAATCCCACCACTGAACTGAACAATGTGGTGGAAAGTGGTTCCCTGGGTGGAAATGAGGGGAAGGAGGAACGGGGAGGAGAAAGAGTGATTGTGAGAGGAGGGTGAAGGTTCATTCTCCGAGCTTGCAGGATGGTCCCCAAACGTCTCGTTACCAGGCTAGATAACGTCTTCAGCGCAGTTTAGGGGACTGTGACTGGGAGACTCTCCAGGGGAGCCTGGGAGAGAAAGCGAAGATCAAGGGAGAGGAAGACTGGGGGGGGGGGGGCGAGGTGGATGGCACTCACATGTGATAAAGTAATCCTGGTATCTTTTGAACTCCAAGCCCATGTAGTTGGGGCTGAACTCCTGGAATTTGATGGTAAAACGGATTTCCAGCTCGGGCCTGTTGCAGGTCACCAACACATTTGGGTCCATGATGGTGCTGCAGAACTCCGCTTGGTCCCGCTTTACTAGGTACAGTTTGTAATATTCATACGGTTTGGATGGATCCGCCTTCGGACAGATGATATCCAGCTTGTCCCCAATTTCTGGGTAAATCACCAGCCCTGTGCCGGACACGAACCTGGGGAAAAAAATGGGGAAAAAAAGAGAAAGAAATCAGAATGGAATGTGCTTCGTATGACATACACCAGAGGTCTCCAACCGTGGCAACTTTAAGCCTGGAGGACTTCAACTCCCAGAATTCCCCAGCCAGCAAAGCAGGGCATGAACATTATGAGCTTAAGAAAATTTTGGATTCTAGGATTTTTAGGGGGACGTTACAATATTTAATTTATTGGAAAGGCTATCCAATTTCACAAGCCACTTGGGTTAATAGCTGGAAAGTAAATGCTGATAAGATTGGTGGGGAAATTTCATGAAAAATATCCACACAAGTCTAAACCGAATTCTGTGGGTGGCAGAGGAGGTTAAAATGTGCATTGTATGATTGTGTTTAACCTAATTGCCATTTTTGTATATTTTTATGTCATTGCAGGGGTTTCTTTTCAAATGAGGGCAGCCTGTCAAGCCCAAAATTGACATATGTGTAGCCATTTTAGTTAGGCTTAGCATATATTCTTTTTCTTACTTTCTCTGCGGCAGTCACGGGGGGGAAGGGCTTCAGGCTTGCCACATGCCTAAGGAGTGGGGAGTTAAGATAGAGAGAGTTGTTTTGGCTAGGTGATTCTTCTTTCTGTGGGACTGTCCGTGCTTAGGCGCCTTGATTTATGACATCAAGCAACGTTGAATTACTTCTATTGGAGAATGTGACTTTGGGGGGCTGTTTCTAACTTGAGTTGAAGTCTTCCAGGCTTAAAGTTGCCAAGGTTGGAGACCCCTGACATACACTATACTGGTTACATACAAGGATAGCATCAAAGCACAGGCTATACTATATTTGTACTCCCAAGTGCTGCATTTTTATTTATTTGCATCCCACCTTTACTAATTTTACCAATAACTCAAGGTAGTTAACACATCCCCACATACCTTCCTCTTCTTATTTCCCTCTCCCAACAGCAACCCTGTGAGGTAGGCTGGGCTGAGAGACAGCAACTGGCTCTCACCATCTCCCGCTCTCTAGCCCGGTGCCTTAACCACTAGACCAAAATGGCTCAGTATGTTTGGGAAAAGGGAAAACTCAGTTGAGAGTCCAGTCCCATTAAAGACTGGCTGAAGATGGAAGCTCGCCCTCAGTTCTGTCCGTCAACAGATCTTTAATGGGGACTCCGTATCTGCATCACCGCCATGTTCTTTTCTACCCAGGAGTGAGAACTTAGGATGAAAATGGAAGCCACCATCCACCTGCGGCAGCCTGAGCCTTCCTTCTCTGACCATCTTCGCTAGCCTGAAGCCTGATCTGAGTCTCCCTTTCTTTCTGAGCACAGGGGTCTCCAACCTTGGCCACTTTAAGACTTGTGGACTTCAACTCCCAGAATTCCTCAGCCAGCAGACCAGGGGTGTCCAACCGTGGCCACTTTAAGACTTGTGGACTTCAACTGGCTGAGGAACTCTGGGAGTTGAAGTCCACAAATCTTAAAGTGGCCATGGTTGGAGATCCCTGTCTTAGCAGGCTGGTCAAACCCGGCCTCGAGCCTTCTTAAAGGCCAAGGTTCAATCCGATCTTCTGGCACGACACGAACCTGAGCCAGACACTTTGGACTTAAGGCCAAAAGGGTGAAGAAAATGGCTGTGTGAGGGAAATAAGAGTTCAGGTCCCTCAGCCGTGAACAGGGCTGGGGAAACGTTAAATTTCTCCCGCCTCAGCTGGGCAACTGGCAAGACCGATCCTTGGCTCTTCATTCTCCCCTTTGAGTGGCAGGGAGAGGAAGAAAAACTACAAAGGTCCAGTTGCTTGAGAGGGAACGAAAGCATCTGCCTAACGTCCTTTCTAAGGGAGAGACTGTTGAGCGAAAAGGGGCATTTTTGACTCCTTTGATTTTCAAGGGCTCTAACTTGGATGTGCGATCACTAACTTTTGATTTTGGAGAATTAAGGAAGGTGCATTATTTGAAGGTGCTCACTTTGTCCAGCCAAGAGCCGGAGAAGATTCAAATAGGTTGAAAGGGGAAAGCATTTTAAGAAGAGAGCGGAGGAGGCTCTCGGCCCGGTGGGGGTGGGGGTGGGGGGAGAGAAAGACAGCTCCCCCTTACTGCTTAACAGGGTGATGTGGAACCATCACCAAAAGAGAAGGTGGTGAGAGCTGGCGACTCGACAAAAGGCAGCACACAAGTCAGAGGGAGTCGGGGTGCCCTTTATCCACCCAAGGCAAGCAGAGGATTGCACCAGCGTACGCCAATGTGACTGAAGGGGGGGCGCGTGTGTGGAGGCGAAGGGCGCATCATCGGCCACTGGCCAGGCGAAGTCTGCCCAGTCACTGCTGTCCAGGACCGACACCAAAGGGGAAAACGCCTTTCTCTCGTGGTGGTGCACGGGCATCTTGGTGACCGCTCTGGACAAGCCTCTTCCTCTGGATTAGAAAGCCCAAGGCATCAGTTCAGGTCTGCTTTCCCCAAGGGAAAGAAGGGGGTCAGCCGTGTCTCTTCCCTCAGGACCAACCGCCTCCCTTCTCTGCTGCACAAATGCTGAACTGTTTGTCCTTTCCCAAAACTTTAGGAACTGACCTCCTGAGCCTCATTCTGGCCCCACATCTTGGATGTCCACGCGGACAACACAGTCTCCTGGCGTACCTGGCTGGGCCTTTTGAGCATGGCTGGTGGCCTGCTCGGCCCAAAGCTGGGGGCCCAAAGCAACCCCTCCTCCCTTCCAGCCACGGTTTGCAAGCTGAGCTTCCGACCCAGCCAGGGCAAGCGAGGGAGGGAGCGCAGTCGGTGCTCCTCCCACAGGGCTTCTCCGTCGGTGCCTCTCTCAGCTAAATTCCACCACGGAATCTGCCAAGAGCAGCTCCTTTCCTTGCCAAAGTGCCCTGCCTCTTTCCCATTTGTTTTTTTTCTCATTTCAAGTGCATTTTTCTTTCTTTCTTTGTCTGTTTATGTTTCTCAGCCTGGAATACTTAACAAGAACAGAACTGGTGGACGCAGCATTTATTTTGCACCAGAACGCTAACATTCAATTTGAAAACTCCATTTCGTTCTGATTTTCCCCTGAGAAAGTTTAGGTTTTCTTTCCAAAGTTATAGATGAATAAACGTAGACTAAGAATCGTGGTCTGGAAAATGCTAGCAAGGTCTCTTAACGGCCTCTGAAGAGAGAAACAGCTTTGTGACGGGTTACACAAAACGCTGCACACCCCACTAACCAGCCTCACTCGTTTGATTGCCTTGTTGTGAAAACGGGGGGCTGCCCAAAGTAGAATCAGGAGCCAAGTGGGGGTGTGGGGGGTGTCCAAGAGCTTCAGCTGATCCAACCCGAGGCCACGTGGCTGCTAACCAATAACACATTTGGATGGCCCAACATCTGTAGCACCTAATCTGCAATGGGTACCAACTTCTCCTGGCCCGTTGCAGGCCCGAAGCATCCATGGGGAACGGGGAACTGGGAAGGCCTTTCTTGGCCTTATCAGGAGGGCTGGGGGGGCTCCTCTTGGCCCCAACTCTCCAGAGCAGGGTGGGGAACTGGAGCCCTTTTACAATCCGTGAACTTCAACTCCCAGAATTCCCCAGCCAGCCGTGCTCTAGAGCAGGGGTCTCCAACCTTGGCACCTTTAAGCTTGGAGGACTTCAACTCCCAGAATTCCCCAGCCAGCTGAGAGTTGAAGTCCCCCAGGCTTAAAGGTTGGAGATCCCTGATCTAAACTATTAACGCTCAAAGCAAGTTAGCGGTAGGGAAGAATCCGTGGAATTCAAGATGGGCTGGAGAATTCTGGGTGTTGAATTCAAAATCATCCCCTCTTTCCTCCCTCTCCCCTGCCCCCCCCCCCACGCTGCCAACCCGTAAAGATTCAGGGACTCTGCTTTAGGGAGAGAGTTTAAGAAAAGAGTCGGGGGTTTGGGGGGGCTCTATTTAGAAAGCCCTGTTCTAAACAGGGCTCTGTGTGTCTATGTGTGTGCGCGCATGCATGTGCCCACGCACCTTTGTGTCAGTCTTGATTCCTGACAACTGCCCGGACCAGGGCTTGGCAATTTTCTTGGCGGTATTTTTCAGAAGGAGCTTTCCTTGCCTGCTCCTTTTCAGGGCTGAGAGAAGCCCAGGTCATCTCGCTGGTTTCGTGCCTAAGGAGGGATTTGATCGACTGATGGTTGATTGCAGGGGGTACCACCAATCAGGCCCCAACGTTTTACTAATTTTAACGTTTTGAGAGAAAACATGACTGTACTTAGGCGTTAAGGGAGTGTTTAGAAGAAAATGGCAACCAATTGGGGCATTTAATGTAATTCGTATCGCATGTTGTCTAGAGGGCCTGACTTTTGGTGCACCCTGAATGTATGAACGTATGGAACATGGAAGCGGGGGAAGATGGAAAGTCAGGGAAGAACGCTGAAATGCATAAGCAGGTAAATGAGACAGGTGTGCATTCGTGTGTGGGAGAGAAAGAGAGAGAGAGAGTTAATTACATCTTCCAGAGGCCTTGGGTGTGGAGCTCCAGTATTCTGCATAGTTACTTGCCACTCCCCAAGATTAGTGTGACTGCCATAAATCATGAGTAAAAAGAGCAGCAGCAGAATAAACTCCGCAGATCCAGGTAAATTCTGAAAGCTCCCAATTAGTCAGAATTAACCTTTCTTAGTAGAGCAGACCCTAGAATTTGAGGCCATCAGGCGGTAACAGCGCTGCCCAGAATCGCTTCTACTTTCTCTTGCTCTGCCACAGAAATGGGCCACCTGGGTGAATCTCAGCTCGCGCTTCACTGAATGTGGACAATGGCAAGGAACACTGGCCGGTCGGGGTTAGGTTAGGCCGCCCACCCCTGGTCTCTTCTGGAACTAAGGATGCCGCAGGAGCATGGCGAGCTTGCAAGGCAGAAGGGCACCAAGGCCTCAGGTCAGCTTCCTGATTTTGCTGCCACCTCCATCCAAACGAGGATGGGAGGCCCTCGACAGAGCCGGATGCTGGACTAAAACAAGAGCTAATGGCTGCTCCAGAGGAGGCCACCCCCAGCCCCACCCCATGTTACTGGGTCCCTCCTTCCTCCTTCAGGGGGCACAATCCACGGAGAACCAGCCCTGAGCCCTAGCCGGTCTCTGCAGTCTCCAAAACAGTGGTTACCAGAGCAACCCCCGTCCACTGTCCTCCACATGGCTTCCCGGCTCCTCCAAGGACCCACCCTCTGCCAGCCCACCCTTCGGGGAAGCAGAACTCTGCTGGCAGAGACGCTGGCCCACCTGCACCCGAGCCGTCCTCTCTTCTTCGGGCAGGGCTGGAGCCTGTGGCTCCCCTCCAGGCCCAACTCCCAAGGACGGCGACTGAGGAAGACAGCCCTGCAGTATCCCTCCCCCCCCCCCAGCAGCTGCCCAGTCGCTTCAACAGTGGGGTTTCGGCATATGAAATAAACAAACAAGCAAGCCACAAGCGAGCCCTGGTGCCACAGGGGTTAGAATGCAGCATTGCAGGCAAACTCTGCCCACAACCCGGAGTTCGATCCTGACAGGGCTCAAGTTTGACTCAGACTTCCATCTTCCCGAGGTTCGGAAACTGAGGACGACAGATTGTTGAAGGCAACATGCAAATGATGCTTCTATATTGTAAACTGCCCAGAAAGTGCCATAAAGCTCTACGGGATGACTGTCCGTAAGCATAAATGCTGTGTTCCTGCTAAATGAAATAAATACTGCCTCCTGCCCTGGGAACGACAACAGTCTTAATGAGTGGGATGCCCTTTTCTCTATCCAGCCAGGTTTCGGAAATGGACACGGGTCCAGCCGGATCAGGGATGAAGGTAAACTTGTTACAGATACTTCTCACGTACCGAATGCAATAGGGGTTGCTAAGCAGCACAGTCATTAAGTGAGGTGCCACAAGACTGAAACTATCAACTTCCTGCCAGGTTCCCCCCCCCCCCCGCCTTACTGCTGGTCGGAAACCAGCCGTGGCAATCTCATGACCGTGGTGCGTCATGACCATTGTAAATGTGAGCCGGCTGGCAAGGATGGCGCGTATGTACACAGAAGGGTGTGTTGTGTGAGTATCTTTGTCCCTCTCTCTAGGAGGCTGGCATGGTCTGAGCTTGAGAGCCGCAAAGCAGCTGCCCTGGAAGAGCCTGGGTGCCTGGTGCCAGCCTCCTTTCCCTCGGGCTCTCTGGAGAAGGGGGATCACACACTGCCTTTCGAAAGGATCCTCATAAGAATTCCCAATCACAGAAGAGGGAAAGTGAACTCTGGGCACCCTCTGTAGACAAGAGGAAGTTAGAGGAGGCCGTCATTCCATTTCGTTGCACAAAACTTTAGGGTGCTTTACACCAAGGGTCTGAGTCCACAAGTCTTAAAGTGGACAAGGTTGGAGACCCCTGCTTTACACTGTTGTATTAAAACGGGCAAGCAGGGGAAACTGAGGATGAATCGTCCTCGAAAAGAACCGCAAGCCAGCCAAATTTTCTTCAGCCGAGCCTCAATTCACGGCCACCTCTAGGCCAGGGATCTCCAACCTTGGCCACTTTAAGCCTGGAGGACTTCAACTCCCAGAATTCCCCAGCCAGCTTTGCTGGGAGTTGAAGTCCGCCAGGCTTAAACTGGCCACGGTTGGAGACCCCCACTCTAGGAAGTTTCTTGGCAGTAGGAGGAAGCGCTCCCCCGCCACGCCTGGCCCTGAAGGGCTCTCCCAACGCTCTCTTCTCACACACCCCCTCCCACAGCCTTGGATTTGCCCGCCGGTGCCTGGCCAAGCCCAGGCAGACAAGATGGGCCGGGTGAGGCAATCGAGAGGAAGCCAACTTATGAATTAACTCTGGCGTCACTGCATCAACTGCTGATCTTAGAACAGCTGTCGCAGAGGACTACCTGTATAAGAGTAAAGTTTACATTCTTATCTGCTGCATTTTTTTTCTTCTCCTCTCCTTTGAGTGGGCTTGTCAATCTCCACCTGTCTTTTGTTTCAGTAATTGCCATATTTGCTCTCCTGTTGTTATTGTTCTTACTTTTTATGTAAGAAGTAATTCTGACAAAGCCCAGTTGCTGAGACAAAGAGGAGGCAGCAGACTTTCGCTATTCCCTCACTCCCTAAGCTTCCTCATTGCAAGGGTAGTTCAAATTCACCGAACAAAGCATAGAAACACAACAATTGTGCCTTCGTGTCTTCTACTATTTCACTTGGAGCAGGACTGTAGCAAGCCCAAAAGTATCACAGCGAAGCACAGATGTAGGCAGGAAGAACAAGTTAGCTATTTCACCATACAGATTTTATAACATTTAAGAAAAACACACACATACAACAATACCCTTTGTCTCCTGCATGAAATGAACACGCAAATAAGCTGAGGCTAAAATGTGCAAACAGGCCACCTTCAATTTTTGTTGAAGAACTGGCCGTTAACATGGAGATGCAGTTCTTCCCAAGGAACCACTTGTGAATTCACTCTCTCTCTCACACACACACACATGCACAAAGACCATTCTGAACTTTCCAGAGATTATACATAGCAGGAGCCACACGTACCAATTGAGTGATTATGTGACCAAGTCAGTGATTATGTGCTACGAAGTCATTTTGACTCCTTAGCAACTGTATAGATTATCTCTGTGATTGTATGTTTGTTTTTCGTTTCTTCAAGTCATCATTTACTCCAGGCGACTGCCTGGACAATTCCCTGCAGTTTTCATGCCAAGATTTCAGATGTTTTCCATCACCTGTTTCCTAGGGGCGGAGGGTGAATGACTGGCTGGATAATATGTGAATCAAAAAGGAAAATAAGGTCATGCATGAACGGAAGGACCTGAGGTATGCGATGGCATATCTTTGCACAGAAAGGCACAACCGGAAACCTGACAACCAGGTAGGTCTAGGATGGTATAGGTTCTCCTGCTTGAGCAGAACCCTGGAGTACTATAAGATCTCCGAGGTCCCTTTCAACTCTTATTATTCTGTTAACAGATCCTTCGTTTAGGGGGTGGAAAATCTCTGGGAGTCCACAAAATAAAAAGCAAAACTGGTAAAAAGTCTCGTGTACAACAAAGCAAAGGAAGAGTCCACTGTTGAGTGCCATGGATGTACAACACCTCTTGTAAATCTACCCATGTAAGCCCCGCCTCTCTCTACAGAGCCAAAGAAGAATGGCGTAATTCAGATCATCCTGAACTGGGAACATTTCACTAAATAATGAAGAAGCTGCAATACTCTCCCAAGCTCAGTTTTCACTGGCAGAGGGTTGCAGGAGGCCATCGCAGCTGAAAACGGCACTTGGGAGCCCGTTTCCACTGGCCGAGCACTCAGGCCACGACAGGCACCGACACAAGTGATGTTGCCTGGCCTTGCCCATCCTAGCCATATGCCCCACCCAGCTCCCTCCAGGTCAACTGCAACCCTGATGCAGCCCTCAATGAAATCGAGCTTGACCCCCCTGGCTCCTGAGGCTCCCATCCGCTGGCAGCATCCCGTTTCCTCGTGGCTTCCAGGGGTGTTTTCTGATGGGAAAGGTGAAAGGGGGACTTGCAGGCCCTGTAAACCGATTCCTCCTCGGAGCTGAGTCAACAAGCTCCGCTTTCCAAGGGGCTCTTGGAGCTGCCAAGGAAAGTAGGAAAGCAGCTCCCATCTGCTCTGCCTGCTGCTTCTGCTCTGGGGGAGCACTGGGATGGGATGGGGGGAAGCTTGAGAGAAAGGCAGCCTTCCAGAAACCCCCTTCGCCATCCCAAGACTGCTGCCCTCCCTTGGACCCACCCCCCAGCAATTTCTTTTTCCTTTGTATTTTCTCTTTCTTAACTCTCGGAGAGAGATGATCTCCTTCTGTCCAGACCAAGACCGATGGACGGGGGCTCCTGCTCTGGCCCTGACTGAGGACATAGAGGGGCAAGGAATCCCGCGTTCCAAGGAATGCAGTGACAAAGGGGGAAGGTTTTGCTCTGAGCAGGCATTGAACAAGCCCGGGGGAGGTTTCTTCGCCCAGCTGATTTCTGGGGACACCAGAGCAGCCCTGCGCTCCATCCTCACCAATGCAGCAGCTCAGGGCTTTGTGCTCCTCTGCCTCCCATTCCTCTGCAGGAAGCAGAAATCTCTGGGCTACCAAAGTCCCCAAAGGTTCGAGCGAAACTCGAGAGCACAAGCAACCGAGTGGGATGATGACACAGCAGGCTAGGATTCCTGTGGCCATTAGCAAAAGGTCACACCAAGGACCTGGACCTTCCCAACAAGCTGATCAGATCGTTTTTTTTGGTGGGAAGAGTTTGCAGGGTTTCCTGGGGATACCTGAGAGCCCTCCACTGTCTGCAGCTGGCCAAGCAGGAGGGGACACTCCGGGCTGCCCTCATTCTGGCCATGGAGCACCCGAGGCCTCCTACTGCGACCTTACAAAATGGTATTTCTGTAACTGAAGAGGACGGCTACTGGAACCCAATTACAACAGCGTCTCCACGCAGACTGGTCAAATTCATTCCTGGCGGACGAAATATTTGTATAGTCAGAGTTGTAGGATAAGCATTCTCACTACACCATGGTCTTTTTACATCGCAAATACTCTTCCTCAGGCAAAAATCTCCTACGACCTGGCAGAAGTGGCCATAAATTACTGTACCGCATCCTGAAATGTAAGTAAGAAGGATGAAACTGAAGATCTACACCTGAATACATTTGACCTACAATAGCACACTGCCTCCTGCCTGGAGAACCGGGCACTATCTGAAAAACTAAGCTGGACAACATCTTCTAAAAAGCTTGCCCCCAAACCACATGAATTTGTCCAGGGACTCACCAGGAGCCAACAGTGACCTTAAACCCCCAAAATATATAACAAACAGCAGCCTCCAAATGCTACTTAGGGCAAGAAATAATGGAAATGGGTTGAGCCATCTTCTGTTCAGCAGGTATGGTTGTGTCTTCACCAGCCAGCTCGGTGCCAAGCTCACATCTTCTTGCAGCCGGACAGTCCACTTCAGTCTCAGCCATGACTTGCCTCTGGACTGGGCTGGCAGCCTCCTGGCTCCCGAAGCCAACAACCCCTGCAACACTTCCAGTCCTGGGCCACAAACAACCATTTCCCCACGGAGGGAAGACTCCTTCTCTTGGCTCATTCCCAGAAAAGTGGAACTCTACACCTGGCAGTAGCAATGCAGTCCCCAGGGAAGCAGGTCTTGCTTATATGCCTAGGTAATATTTAGATGGATCAAGGGATAACGCTAATGAAGCCGCAAGGAACGAAACCGGTTCCTGCTCAGTTGCAGGACCAATTCTGGCCACATATGGCCATCCTCGACTGAAAAAGGTGTTAACGTCCCATATGTAAGCCTCAGCCCTCAATTCCCCAGTGGGAGACCTGTAAATATCCATCCCATCTCTCAGCATAACAGGGTGAGGGCTTTGGTGCAAAGGAGAAGCCACATAGAAACAATCCAAGGATGCATCAGACAGGAAAATGCTTTCTCCGCACCACGGGAGCCCTCACACCACCCTGGGTCCCAGCCTGGACCCACAACAGCTGCCTCTCTGCTCTGAAGAAGCCAATCACATGTCCTCCGGGGCAACCATGTGGCTAAAAACACCAGCACAAAGCGGAGTTCCCACCCACCCTCCGAATGAGCTTGGATTCCCTCAATCCCTACCCGTGAAGGCTGCCTGGAGAGAACTGCGCTCCAAAGGCATACCCCATTTTGTGTATTCACTTATTTCAAACATTTATATAGCCACCCAGCTTGTGCCAAACTCTAGGCAGCTCACGACCGAGAGATTAAGTAAAATACGTTTACCGTTAAACAATATTAAAATGTCAAGTATCCACAGCGGAGGTCAAAGCGCGACCATATCTAGGGCCCTTTCATGAATTCAGGGACGGAAGCCTCTGGCATTCCAGATATGGCCCAAATCCTCCAACCTCCAGCCACCTTCTCATGGCCGGGCTTTTGAGGATGCTGAGAATTGTCGTTCTGGAGTGGCACCGACTGTTCTAGCCATGAAGCTGAGCCACAAATTGTGAGTCATCTTGCACTGACTCACTCACCACTTGAACTGCAGCTGCAGATGGAGGCTGTTGGCAGCAGCATCAAGTGGCACCGAGGCAGGAGCGAGGGGGCGACGCGTGCCAAACTATACCTCCTAAGCCAGCGTGGGATTCAGCTGGTTCACACCGGATTGGGCGAATGGGTAGAAAGAATTTGGCATGGGTCGCCAAACCGGTAGTAAGTTCTGGCTAGCCACCCCCCCCCCCACCTGGTCGCCCTCCTGCCTCATTCTTGCTTACCCGCCCGCTGCCTGACATTCGCCTAAGGTATTTTTCTTTTTTTCCCCTCCCGACAATCACCTGTAGATACGATCAGCTGTGCCGGGATTCCCGTTGCTGAGGCCCAGGAAGGCAAAAAATGGAGGGAGGAGCTCAGCCTCCCCCCCTCCATTTTTTGCCTTCCAGAGCTCCAGAGGAGCCTTAGGGGAGCAACCGCCTCCCCCGAGGCTCCTCTGAGGCTAGGAAGCTCCAAAAAACAGGTGGGGGTAGCAAAAAAGCAAAAAAAAAAAAGCCACACCCACCCAGTCACATGGCCACGCCCACCAAGCCATGCCCACAGAACCGGTAGTAAAAAAATTTGAATCCCACCACTGTCCTAAGCCCCATGTGGACTCCTAGAGAACTGAGGAATGGGCAGAATATCTCCCTTCTTTTTCTTGTAATAAAAGAAAGCATAGCACGAGGTGCGCTCTTTGGTGTACCTGAGGTAGGGTGGACATTAGAGCGCTCTTTCTCAGCCCCTCCCTACTCCCCAAAAGCCGGGCCACTCCAGAGCACACCCTTCTCCACAACAGAGGACAATCTCCCAGGGAAATATGAAATAAAGAACCACTTTTGCTCTGAGGAGGAAAAAGAAAAAAGTCCTTGGGGCAGATCGAGCAGGGCATTCTCTAGAGCAGGGGTCTCCAACCTTGGCAACTTTAAGCCTGGCGGACTTCAAGTCCCAGAATTCCCCAGCCAGCAACACTTGAAGTCCGCCAGGCTTAAAGCTGCCACGGTTGGAGACCCCTGAGCACGCAGGGCAGGGCTGAGTGGGCAAGGGAGAACAACCCATGTGCCCGGTCTATGGGCAGACTGACCAGAACCTCCTACAAGAACCCCCCAGAATCCTTGAACTCGAAAAAGGCAGGGAGGAGACCCGGAGAGGAAGCGGTTGGGTGCGCATCCTTTTTCACCAAGTGGCTTCCCCGGCCTGGGAAGTCGATGGAGCTTCTGCTGCTGCTAAGGGTGAGGCTGAGTTCTGGAGAGAGTCCATACTGGAGCCTCACTCAGTGGCAGCCCTGACCCACTCTGTGCTCTTCCCAACAGCCACCACTGCCACCACCCCCTCACCCTCCCAAGGGATAAAACCTCTTGGGACAAGGGGAGGGGGAGGACCCCAGGCTCTCCCCCTCCATGCTCAGACTAAAGGCCCCATTGAGAAATCCAGCCTAGATCCTCCCGTCCACTCCTTGTGCCCCTTAGGCTCTTCCTCAATAAGCACTCTGAATTGCAAGAGGTCTGCTCGGGCCCCCAGAGACAAAGGACCGGCACAGATTTACACAAGGCGCTAATGCAGCATCCATGGTTGCCTTGGTAACCACAGACGATGGGAATCTGGGCTTAACTCAGCAGCCCTGCCTCTCCCGATTCCTCCCCACCCCCACCCCCGAAATGGCTGACCCTTTCCTCCTCCCTTCAAGCAACGGGGCTGCTGCCTTCGCCACTGCACACACACACCCCGCACCTTGTACCCCAAATCAGCTGGACAAAAAGGGGGGAAAGAAAGGGAGCCAAAGAGGGTCGCCTCTTTCACCGATAGTCCTTCGTGGCTTTCCCTTTTCTCCAGAACAGAAAACTGCCACAGTCAGGGGCCCCCTTCCCCAAAGCCACGCCACACAGACCGCTGCTGCTGTGGATGGGAACCCCGTGGACACACGGTCCGTGTCTGCGTGCGTAATTTTTGCAGCAGCAGAAGACCTTTTGCACCCCGGTGTTCTGAGTTACGTGGAGATGCTGCCAAAGCAACAGGCCCAGGATTGGCCAGGCCTCGCCGAGATCAGCTGCGGCCTTGCTCCTCCGATGGCAGGATGGCACAAGGGGAGCTCAGCGGATGCCACCGTCCTCCACACAGCCACCCTCACCTGAGCATGACACCTGTCCTCCTGCAGGCAGCCGGGAAGGCTTCGCCCAAGAAAGCCTCAAGAGGGCAAGGTGATGGGGCAGTCCGTGGCTGGGGAGCTACTTCATCGTTAGGACAGCAGGACTTCTCTCCCTCATCCAGCCCAACATGTGGCATCCATCTCCTTTCCACTGAAACTGGTTATGAGGTTGCATCCTGAAAGTTAGAGGCGGGGTGTGTGTGTGCGTGCGTGTGTGTGTGTGTGTGTGTGTGTGTGTGTGTAGATGGTGTTCTGCTTTCTCCTGTACAATGCAAGCAAAAAAGGAGCCGAATTCTTAAGAAGCCAACCCACCCTTCACAGCTGAACAAAAGGCACAGCCTCACTGGAGGTGTCCCTCTGCCGCTTGCCCCCCTTAAGGTGCTGCTCTCCCCAGCAAAACCGGAAGGGAGGGGATGAGATTCCCCTCCTCCCAGGTGTAGTTCAGCCTTGGCTTTTCAGGTGGGCAACACTAGCTCTGCACAAAGAAACGAACAAGGAAGACGATGCACAGACCGGGGGCTCTCCTGGCCCATGGAAAGAAAAGAAAGAGGGGAAACCCAGTCACTCTAGAATGACAACTCAAAAATCTCCCAATAACCCTGACGACAATGATGACAACTACTACTACTATTACTACTACTACAACGTTTGTGTCAGGAACAGCCTTACCAAGACACTTCTCGGTTGAAAGGATTAACCAGTGACATCACTGTTTCCCAGGGAACGCCAGAAGGGGTTCCTTTTGTGTCCCCAATATTTTCCCACCCAAATGGTACCTATTTATCTAGTTGCATTTGCATGCTTCCACTCTGGGACAAACTGACGGGAGCTCTCGGCTTTTGAAATGCCGAGTCGTCAGCCTCTCCATGATCTTCTGACTCAGCTTTTTAGCCAAATGAATCATGGTAGCCCCTATTTGCCCCTGTCTGAGAGAGTAAAGCAAAAGCTAAGCTGAAACTAAACACTATTTCTGAATTCATCACCAGGTATCTGGTGTTTGTGATCCTGAGGCATCGGTGGGCCAGAGGGACTTGCTGGCAAAATATAGTCAAGAAAACAATTGAAAAAAGTCAAGGGAATGATCAGACTCTAATGGAAGAAGATGAAGGACAGCCGGGAAAATGCAGAACTATGGAATTCCATTGTTGCATCTCTGTTTACACTAAGGGGGAAAAAAACAGTATCAAAAGTAGTACCGTACAAGACAGATTAGAACTACAAGTCAAAATGGACAAGAAAATGGTAAGACAACAGCTGTCCACTGCAGACAAGTTCAAATCACCAGCACCAGAGGGATTACATCCCAGAGTTCGGAAGGAGCTGGCAGATGTGATCTCGGAACCACTGAACCATGTTTTTCAAAGTTTCTTGAGCACCAGAGAAAAACCAGAGGGCTGGGAAAGAGTTGATATGATACCGATCTTCAAACAAGGGGAAAAAAGTATCCAGGAATTTGGCAGACCAATCAGCCTGACATCAACACCTGGGAAGATCCTGGAAAAGATAATCAAGCAATGGATTTTCAAACAACTAAAAACAAACAAAGCTATTACTGGAAGCCAACATGGGTTTGTCAAAAACTGATCATACCCGACAAATCTTATTGCATTCTTTGTAAAAGTGACTAAGCGGACCAGCTAATCGGATTTCAATAAGGGATTTGACAAAATAGACCACAACTATTTCTTGGTAAGAAAGAAAAATATGGGATAGACAGCATCACCGCCCGATAGATGCATAACTGGCTGGATCCTCCTTGGGTCTCTTTCTTCCCTGCTCCGCTTGGCACCAGAAATGTTATGCGCAGCAGTGTTGGCTTGATATCCAACCCTTTGGTTTCCCCTGCCATCAGCAGGCCTGCCAACCAGGCAGCCTGGCAGCCTCCCAGCAAACTGCCAGAGCTCTGCCTCAAAACTGTCCAGCCGCTTACTTCCATGGCACAGAAATGCAGCTGAAGGTGCAACGTTCCTCTACGGAGAAAGGAAAGGCCCTGGCAATAATCTGGAAATAAGGAGATTCAGCCCGGAAATAAGGAGAAACTTTCTGACAGGGAGAACAATCAACCAGCGGAACAGAAGTTGCCTTCAGAAGTTGTGGGAGCTTCATCCCCGGAAGCTTTCAAGGAGAGTTTGGACTGTCCATCTGTTAGAAATGGGGTAGGGTCTCCCGCTTGGGCAGGGGGCTGGACTAGATGGTCCTACAAGGTCCCTTCCAACTCTGGTTATCTGTTATCTGGCACAGCAAGGACCCTCTCAGTCAACCTTTTACTACTCAATACCAAGAAATATGGCCACGGTGCATCGGCTTAACTAGGTCCTTATTAAGACCGGAGTACAATGTCTGTCTATAGATGAATATTCTAGAAGTTTGCCATTCTGACCGCAGCCCAAGGGTTGTCTAGGAAAATGAATGAAGACACGCAAAGAAATACAAGGTAGGGTTTCATGATTACAGAGAGAAGCAGATGGGAATTCTTGAAGCCACGGCCCACTGCCAGAAAAGAGGAAAGAGGAGGAGACATGAAGAGAGGACTCCCAAAGGCCTCAGATAAACCACAGGCCAGAAAGGAGAAGCTGATCAGACATGCAGAGCTGCAACCAGATTTGTCAGGAAATCATCAGGAACTCGGGAGCAAGCACGGAGCCAGGGCAGGGGGCAGCTGCAAGCTCCCTACATCAAAACGGGGGGGGGGGGGGGGCTGCTTGTGAGCTGAAATCAAGAGGGAGAAGAAAAGGAAGACGGCGGCAGCTTCTCTATTCAGATTATGAAGGGGGAAGAAAGGAAAAGCAGAACCGCGGCCAGACTGAAAATCACGCATTGTTCTCCCACGGCCCTTTGGGGGAAACCGGAAAGCGGGGTAGAACTGGCAAATGAGGGGCAAGTAAATAGAATCGGAGTTGGAAGGGATCCAGGAGGTGATCCAGTCCAATTTCTTCTATGCTGCAGGATTCACCCAAGACAGAGGGCGATCCAGCCTCTCTTTGAAAACCTCTTTGTTGCTGTTAGTTGCAAAGTCACGTCCGACCCATCGCGACCCCACAGACGTTCCTCCAGGCCTTCCTGTCCTCCACCATCCCCCGGAGTCCATTTAAGCTCACGCCGACGGCTTCAGGGACTCCATCCAGCCCCCTCCTTCTCTGCTGCCCCCTTCTTCTTCTGTGGCCCTCCATCGTTCCCAGCAGAAGCGGGAAAGAACCTCCCACCCACCCAGGAACCGTTTCAGGATCTGTCACACTGAAGGATTGCTCCGAGAGTCTCTTCTAGTTTTTATTGTCATTGCACCTTGTACAAGGAAATCGAACACCATCTTCAGTGCACATCAGGACCATGAAAATAAACACAAACACACATCCTTCACCCTCCACACATTGAACCGGAAACCCCCAACACTGCAGAGCTTCTGCCCTGGAACAGAAGCTGTTTTTCAGCCTATTTGTCCTTTTTTTTTTATTATCCTGTACATCTGCCAGATGGTAGTAGTTCAAAAAAAGGGGGTTCCCAGGATGAGATGGATCTTTAAGAATGTTTTCAACTTTCTTAAGGTCGTGGGAGCTATAAAGTTCTTCCAAGAAGGAGAGAGGGCAGCCAATGGTCTGTTTTTAGTGCCAGGTCCCACTTGACGAATGAAAAATCTGGATAAAGAAAAATACCTGAAAGGAATATTTTTGCTTCATCAATAAATAAAACGGCAGCTGATTGTTCCATATTCTGGAAAGTGGGATTAAGAAGGCCCTGTATAATAGAAATAGGGAGGAAAGATTGGGATAAGAATCCTTCTGGTGGGAGAGTCCGTGTTCTCTAATGGCCAAGCATTCTGGGGCCGAGATGGATGCTGGCCACCCTTTCTGCCAAGCCTCCATGCCCCAGAGAAAGAGGGGGAGGAAGCCCCGAGCAACTGGGAGAGATAACCAAGGCCCAGACTAGCCAGATGGAGAGAGGAGGGAGGGTGGTCAAATCCCACCCAGAAATCCTTGCAAGTTGTGCCCCAATCCTGAGGCCAAACTGGGATCCTAAGCCCGCATCTCTTGAAGCAAGGGTCCCCAACCACCGGGCCGCGGACCGGTACCGGGCCATGGAACATTTCCTACCGGGCCACCGGTTTGCTGGGTGCCGCCATCTTGTTTGAGGAGAAAGTGCTTCCGGGTGAGCTTTTCCGGTTGGAAAGCAGCGTTTGGGTCCTGAAGGAATCCTCGCGCCTTAGTTTCATCGAAGGGGGGGGCTTCGAACGAAACTAAGGCGCGAGGATTCTTTCAGCACCCAAGTCAAGGCGAGCCGAGCGACCATCCTGAAGCCGTCCCAAAGCCCATCGACAAAGGTACAAAGGAGGAGTTGAAGGTGGTGGGGAGAAGCGGGGGACGGCTGTCTGGGCGGTCGCTCGGCTCGCCTTGCCTTGTCATGCGTGCTGATGCTGGTACCGGTCCGCGGATCATTTTGTGATGCCGGTACCCAGCCGTGGCACAAAAAAGGTTGGGGGCCACTGTCTTGAAGGACGTAGATTTATTTGGGACTTGAAGCACACACCCCACCAAGAAAACGGTTTCGGAATGAAGGCTCTTTGAGAAAGCAAGTGGAGCAAAGAAGAGATGGTAAAACTCTGTTGAGGAGAAATGGCATAAAAGAAGCAGGAACACCTCACACCGTTCAAGGTACAGGAGCTTTTGAACAAAAGGACGACCTTCACCCTAACCAGGGAGAGTGAAGAAGAGAAATTTCTCCCTTGTTGGGGTAGTCAAGAAGAAGGAACGCAGACATCTGTTGGGATGAGTCCACTTGGGAGCAGGGGTCTCCAACCTTGGCCGCTTTAGGACTTGTGGACTTCAACTCCCTTTGCTGGCTGAGGAATTCTGGGAGTTGAAGTCCACAAGTCTTAAAGCGGCCAAGGTTGGAGACCCCTGCTCTGGAGCACAGCAAAATCAGGCCAGTAGGTAGAAGGAACAGACTGAAAAGGATGACAACCAATCTCACGGCTTTCTTTAAATGCACTGAGAACAGAAGGAAACAAATCAACGAGTATACCAACCGCTCAGTCAAAGACCAAAAAAGTAAAAAGGCTAAGAAGGAAAAAGCAAACCTATCTTCTCAATTTTGTCTCAAGGAAAGGGAAAGTGTGCTCCCCTAAAGAGCAGGATGATGGGGCAAGTCTTCAAAGCTGACAGGAGCTTGATCGGCCAACTCTTCTGTACTCTGAATGAGTTCACACCTTCAGGGGAAAGAGCACCGGGAAGGACACCTGGCTAACCACCTGGAAAAAAGATAGGCATTAACCAAAAAGAAAAAAGAAAGTCCTGGAAATAGGAGAAGATCCAGGAAATGACAGAGCAGTCAGTCTGACATTAAATCATTTTCTCAGGCATCTATATCAACCTGAAAGTAATGATACCCAGGAATTAATCTCCCGGAGCTCTGGTTAATAAGACTTATTAAAAGTTTACATTTCTGCCGAGTACTCTATTTTGAAATTATAAACCTATATATAGGCAAAGCATAGGCAAATAAGAGCAGGACAGTTCCAGTTCTTTTTCTCAGGCTGTTTCAGTGCAAAGTGTGTGTGTGTGTGTGTGTGTGTGTGTGTGTGTGCGCGCCTGCCTGCCTGCCTGCCTGCCTGTCTTATGAAGAAGGAGCAACTGTTGATCGCTTTGGAAACAGATTTCTCCCCAGTCTGAGATCTGCCTTTTAACAGATTTCCCTGGATCTTAGATCATAGACTTGGAACAAACCAAAGAGGTCATCTACAGCTAAGTCCTCACAACTTCACAACCACAATGGAGCTCAGAATTTTGGTTGTTACAATTGTTCAGTCAAAGCACCACATAGGTGAACTCAATTTTACCACGATTTTACCATGGCCATAAAGTAAGTCATTATGGTTATTAACCAAATCCAGCATATATAATGGATGGTTTTTGCAGTTCTCTGCCAGAAAATGGCAAAAAAAAAAAAAACCCTAGCAAATTGTGGTTATGTGACCCCAGGATGCTGCAACTGATCAAAAGTGCAAGTCAGCTGCTTCGGGCCCAAAATGCAATCATGTTATTGCCAAGGTGATTAGTTGTAACTTCAAAGACGGGATATACGTAACTTCTTAAAAGTCCATCCAAACTTTGAACAGTCGTTAAGCAACTGCACCCCACCACGGCAGCCCTCCTTGTAATCCAAATCCTTCCTCAGGGCAGGACCCACAACGGCAGCTCCAGCAAAGGACCTTATCTGAAGACCTTCAATGAAGGAGAACTTGGTCACCACAGCGGCCAGTTCCACCACCCTCTAGCCTCCCCTGGGAGAATCCCACTTCCGGGATTCCGCTGACGGACGAGCATCTACAGCTCTATAGGAGCTTCCTTGCCAGTTCCAGCCCAAACCCCTGTCCTTACGCTTCTAGCCCTGTTGGCTTTGGTCTGCCCTTCTGGGGTGAGAGAAGATAAATCCACTTTTTGTTCTTCTGCTG
This sequence comes from Pseudonaja textilis, assembly GCF_900518735.1. The sequence continues at coordinate 13,494,983 of NW_020769328.1, read as the reverse complement.
GATGCTCCTGTCTCCCCCACAACCCACTTAGCTGTAATTCCTTTAGGCTAAACAAGCCCAGTTTTTTAACTTGGTTCCTTCGCTATCTTGGTAGCAACTGCCGGGCCTTGATCCAATGCGTTACCATCCTTTCTGAAACCGGTACCCAAAACGAGGCACAATATTGCAAGTGAGGCCTGATCGGGCAGAGCAGAGCAGAGCCATTCCGTAAGCTTACCTCATTCTTTGATCTGGTAATTTCTTGGGTAGCTTATGGTAATGCTGTCAGTGTAACATGCCTCGATTTTAGGAAAGTGCTTGCTGCAGTACCTTTTCCCCCACTTTCCATTCCACTGTGACGGGTCCTTAAAGGCTGCCTAGTCAAGTCTCTGCAGTTCTCACCGCTGGGCTTTCCAGAAGGGCTTTGCCATTGCCTCCTTCCTAGGGCCGAGACAGAGAGAGAGACAGGCCTGGCTTTGTGCCTAAGGCAGAAGCAGAACTCACATCTTCTGGTTTCTAGCCTGGTGTTTCACAGCATTCTCATTAACAACTTGCTATTGTCTCTCAGGTGGCTCTACAGTTGATTGAAAACCCAAACTTATCAATTATCAAGGAAATGAGTTACTGAACAAGGTTTCCTGGGCCTACGTTCTTCAAATTTTCATTAATGACTGCAATTAAGAGACAGAAGAAATGTTTAGCCAATGTGCTGATGAAGCAAAATTGGGCAGGTAGATGCTCACGATCTTGGCAAGCTTAAGAGAGGTGGACTTCAACTCCCAGAATCCCACAATCAAGCACCCTAGAAGACAGAAATCAAATGCAAAACACACTTGTAGTAGGATAACAAGTCTTGAAGTTGCCAAGGTTGGAGACCCCTCCTCCAGAGGGAAGCCTGACTCGTGCCGCAGGAGCAAGGAACTAAAAAATGCTTTCCGTGCCACATAACTTCCTAGCTGCAGGAATGTGTTGACTGGAATCCTTGCTCCGTCCGAGAAGCAGCAAGAGGCACGGCCCTCCTGAGGCGAAGGCAGGGGCTGAAAGGAAACCACCCAGAGATCTTTCCAAAGCCGAGGGTGGAGCTGAACTCAGGTCTGCCCCACACCTTCATCTCCCCACCAGCTGGCTCTCAGTTCAGAAAACGGGGGCAGGTCCCGGGGCCAGCTCTGACTCACAGGGAGGCCAAGTCCCACCGTACCAACCACTTCTAAAAGGCGGAGGAGGCATTAGCGAGACCTTCACCTGGCTGAGAAATGCGTGAACACGCCCTTCCCGGCAAATCCAGGCAGATCCCAGGTTCATTAAGGAATTCTTCCTGAAAGCAGCCAGAGGCCTTTGCGGAGGAGGAGGAGGAAGAGGAGGCCTCACGCCTTGCAGCGCACTGGATTCTTTCCCACAGCAGATGCAGCCGCAGCCGCCCGACCTATGAACCTTCGCCTTGGATGAGAGACCCGGCAGAAAGTGCATCACGCAGGAAGGGAGCATCTTTTGCTCAATGGGACCATCAGCCACCACTCCAACACAGGGCGGGGGGTGTTAGGGCAAGCCCTCCCAGAGCTAAGCCAGCAGGGGGCTGGACTAGGAGACCTTCAAGGTCCCTTCCAGCTCTTGGAGCTCAATCAGGAGGCCGTGAGTTCAATCCTAGGTAGAGGCTAATATTTGGAACAGACTCTCCTGCTCGAGAAGGGGGTTGGACTAGATGGCCTCCAAGGTCCCTTCCAACCCTGTTAGTCCATAACTAACTAGAATCTCTGCCAGCTGAAGATGGAAAAACTGTGGATATTTCAGCAAGATGACAATCCAAAAGATCCCTCCAAATGATCCATGAAATGCCGGAAAGAGAGAGAAAGATCTGAGTAAATTTCCATCATCTGAACTCGAAGTGGTGGCGCAGGGGTTAGAATGCAGTACCGCAAGCTAACTCAGCTCAGTGCCAGAAGTTCAATTCTGACCAAGAATTGGCCAAGGTGGACGCAGACTTTCGTCCTTCTGAAGTGGGTAAAGTGAGGACCCAGATTGTTGGGGGCAAGGGGCTAGCTCTGTAAACCCCTTAGGAAAGCGCTGGAAAGCACCGTGGAGCGGTACATAAATCTAAGTGCTGTTGCTATTAAATAATACCGAAAATCTAATCTCAAATAGGCAGCACAGGCCAGGAGACCTAAAAAACAGGATGGGGAGAGTACTGATGCTTTGAAACTTGGTGTGGGAGAAGAATCCAGAGAAGAGGGTGGGCAGCCAACACTAAACCTAGGGAACATCAAATCAGCCCAGAGTTCTCACGCCAGGCACGAATCACCCAGGCCCAAACACTGGGCCTCCCTCCCAGTAGCAGCTGACTCCTTCCATCCGCTCCCAAATCTTGGGTGAAGCTGCCACCTGCAGCCAGCCAGCCACGGCCCTGCTACCTGTTCTTGGTACCTGCAGAGATCTCCCCTCCCCTTTTTTCCAACTTCTCTCCACCTACTCCATCCATTCAACCGCAGTCTTTTTACCATTTTTGGTTAGACTGACAAGCATTCCTGCATCAAACCAAAGAGGTGAGGGAGCTCCACTTCCCATGAACCGACTGGACGACTGGCTCTAAAGCTACCCAGACCAGCCCGGGCTGGCAGCCAGATCAGCGTGTCAGCCTCGTGATGGAGCAGCTGCGCTTGAAGGCCAAAAGTGGCAATGTTTGTTTTTTTCCCTCTCTTTTTCTTCCCTCGAGTGGCTGGAATTGCAGCCAGGTCAGGCCACATATGGCATAAATATGACCAACAAGGCCTAAACATTGCTACAACTTGCATCTCTTTTTATAAGCAGCGTGCACTGAGTAAACTCCGTAGATAACTGGCCGAAGATGTGATACCATATTAAAAGCAACTAAAAGAAACAGTTCAGAATTTCCTGCCACAGGTGGAGAAATATGTATTTCCTAGCATATAACATCTCTGGGGAAACCTCTCAGACTCATTTAGTGGACCAGCGAAATTGCCGTGGACACAGATTACTTGGGTTTCAATAGGGCATTTGATAAAGTAGACCACAGCCTACTTCTTGGTAAGCTAGAAAAATGGGGGATAGATAGCATTCCCCACCAGATGGATTCGTAACTGCCTGACAAGTTGCACTCAATATGTAGTCCTCAATGGAACTGCATCTACAAGTAAGCAATGGGGTACCCCAAAGTTCTATCTTAGGTCAAATACTCTTCAATATCTTTATAAATAATTTAGATGAAGGGATAGAAGGGGAAACTCATCCAATGTACAGATGGCACTAAACTGGCAGCCAACACCCCAGGAGATAGGCTCAAAATCCAGATGGATATCAACAGATTCAAACACTGGGTCCTATCTAACAAAATGGAATTCAATGGTGAGAAAAGTAAAGTTGTAGGGGAAAAATCTCAAATGTACGGGTATAGAATAGTGGAACCCGGCTCAACAGCAGCAATGCAAGAGAGAGATCTTGGCATCCTAGTGGACAATCACTTGACTATGAGCCAGCCATGTGTGGCAGCAGCCAAAAAAGCCAATGCAATCCTAGGCTGCGTTAACAGAGGAATAGAATCAAGATCACACGAAGTGTTAGTACCGCTTTATAAAGCCTTAGTAAAACCAAAGCAGCATCGATTTCTGTGAGGAGAAACGTAAAACCCCATTTTTGGTTAGGAGGAAACCAAGGCAACACCTGGAGCAGACATCCCTGTGTCAGCCTCAGATCCATCTTGAATCAGATTTGGGGTTGCCACAAGGCTGACACTGACACACACACACACACACACACACACACACACACACACACACACTGAACAGCAGCTGCAAAAAATGCAAATTCCATCCTAGCATGCATCAACAGAAACCCCGTTCTCAACCTCAAGAAAAATGGCCGCCTGTCTCTATTCTGCAATGGCCATATTGTACCTAAAATATTTTGTAGATCTAGATCTGTATAGATCAGGAAACACTCCCTACAATAAGAGCCCCCGGGACCAACTTCTCTGCAAGGGGGTAGATTCTTTCTGTCTTTGAGATGTTCAAAGAGAAGCTGGGTGGCCATCTCTCAGGTCTGCTGCGGTGCCAGGCAGATGATCTCCAATGTTACGGTCGCAAGAGAGCTTTCTTCAGAGCAAGCCGTTTTTGCAGATAGCAGACAGGAGAGGATGGCACGCAAAGGGGGATCAAGCTTGGTGAATTGTCAAAGCAGCCCCAGACCCACCAGCCAAGTGCCTCAAATCTCGCCCAAAGCCCTTCCATCAAGAGGCTCGTAAAGCCACTGGACAAGTTAGGAGTAAGCTGTGGGCTCACCAGCACCTCCATTCCAGGGTGGAGAAGCTCCTGGGCTCTGGGCTCCTTGAAGGAGCTCTAGGGCCAGCCCCAACCACTATGGGACAACTCTCGGCCCAGAAGGGAACTGATGTCCCACCGCCTGGTAGGGGACAGGGAGCTGCCCTGGGGCTTGCAACCCAACCGTTTTCCCAGGGCTTTCCTGCCCTACTTTCTCCCTTCCTTGGAAAAAGGAAAGTCAGCTCATTCCGAGAACTTCCTTGTCTCCTCGGCCGCTTGAGAAACTGGAAGGGAGAAAGAAACCATTTTGCCGTTCCAAGACAAAGATTTACCTTGGCACAGGGCGGGCTGCTCTTTGGTGGAAGGAAACACGGCAGTGCAGCAGGAGGCAAAGCGGGAGCCCACCCAGCCCTACAATGTGGGAAAGGAGAAGAGACGCGTTGCAGCACATATCCGTGCCTAAGAGGCCCCAAAGGCCACAGTGGGGGGGGGGGGGGGGCTTCCAGCCTGCGTGCCGTGGGGCTCCCTCTCTAGAACACTGTGGGGTTTTGCCTCCCTCCCCCGCAAAAAGAAAGCTTCTCGGAAGGATCGTCTCCGTTTCCTCCCTGTCTAACTTTCAGGGAGGCCTCTTTCTTCGTCTACATCAATGTCGTCGTGATGGAAGCCGGGAGATCGCAGTCAAGCAACTCTGGACCAACGACTCGCGCTTCTTTAAGGACCAGCTCACAAGCGTTACACCAGCATTACTCCATCCCAGAGAGGACCTTCTCAGCCATTTTTCCACCATCCCGGACAGGACAAAGAGAAAGGTAGAAAGTTATTGGCTGCTTACGGAGTGGACATCCATGAAGGGGGAGAGGATGAAAGCTGGAAGCAAGCCTGTGCTGCCATCAGCCAACAATCAAAAGATACAAGTGCCAAGAAATCTATGAGTAACTCAACAGAGGACGGGACAAATTGGCCCTTCTCCAGTCTGGCTGACCCTCCAGTCTACTTTACCCTGGGCCCCAAATTGGATAGCATCCCAAGGGAGGACAAGGGAATTTCCCACAAGACGCGTCTGCAGCATTCTGGAATTGGCTCAGCTCTGCCCATCCATCGCAGCACCGGATGGGTCTGGGAGCTGCCAACTTATTGCTACCTCCACCGCAACCGGCACAGAAGTGGGAGCGCCTGTTTTCTTGAAACTGTGGAGCATTTCCACACTGGTTTGCCCACCCAAGTCTCTACCGTTGAGCTGTGGAGCATCTTCTAGTGATCTCCTCTTCCCTCCACGGAAGTTGCCATGTTTTAAGCTGGAGCCACACAGACAAGTACAGGTAGTCCTCAACTTACGACAGTTTGTTTAGTGACTATTTGAAGTTACAACAGCACTGAAAAATGTGACTTAAGGCTGTTTTTCCCAGTTACGACCTCTGCAGCATCCCCACGACCACGTGATCAAACCTCAAGATACTTGGCAACTGATTCATGATGGTTGTTGTGTCACAAGGTCATGTTTTGCGACCTTCTCATGGGCAAAGTCAATGGAGAAGACAGATTCACTTAACAACCAGGTTACTAACCTATCAACTGCAGTGATTCACTTAACAATGGTGTGTCAGGACTCTGACAAATCCATTCCCATTCAAATCATAAGTCTCCAGCCGCATCTCTCAGAGTAAAAGAAAACTGATTTATTAGGAGTGACCATGTCAGCGTTACCTGGGTGCAGCCGACTCTAAGACATATCATTCATTTCCCCCCTTGACCCTGGTCTTCCCCCCACGCCCTGGATGTATATTCTCCAATGGGACACATCCATAGCTCTCCAGTAATAGTCTTGCCCGCCAACAGCTTCGCTGCCTAGCAATTACCTGAAGCATTTGAGGAATGCACTATTTTCTTCCACTCCCTTTCTGCTAGCAACTAAAAAGACCAAAGAGGTATTTTTTTAGTTGACATGGGGGCAAGAAAGGTCGTAAAATGCGGCAAAACGCACTTGACAAATGTCTCATTTAAAAATAGAAATCTGGGGCTCAACTGTAGTCATAAGTCAAGGATTACCTGTACTATAGTATGCGGTTTTAGATGATACTTCAACAAACACAGGAGGTGGCACTCTGCGTAATATCACTTGTTTTTCAAACTGATTCTAGAATACAAAATACCACTCACAAAATCACTGGGTATCAGGAGAAGGAAACGCTCCCAATAGTTTGGATATAAATTCTCAAGGTAAGCCTTCATGACAGCAATCCTTCCCTTATTCCCCTCTTCACAAACCATTATGATTTGTCACTCCACCTGAAAAAGCCATTAATCGCAATGCAAGACCGCTCATGTGAAGACGCCATCATCAACACCCAACTTTCTCCTAGTTTGGATCCGGTCAGATATGAAGAGCCTCCAGTGCTTTGAAAAGGCCTCCCTCCAAGGCTCCCGAGGCCGCTGTGGGGCCACGCAGCCAGGTGCCCCACATAGACACACACAACTGCCGGGTGCCCCAGGCGCTTGTGAGGGAAGCAGTCAGCACAGCGCCAGCCTTTGGGGGTGGGGGGGAAGCAGCAGAGAGAGAGGGAGAAATGCTTGCCACACCTGGTGGTCCCTTGTGGATCTTTTCCTTCTGCCATTGAGGAAGGGCCGACCTGGGTCGGGAAGTGGAGAAGAAGGCCCGTCCGCCCACTCCATTCTTGGCAGAACCAAAGACGGAGCTCATGAATCACCACTGCCCAAACAAACTAACGCAACCTTTACACAATGCCGCCTCAGTTTTTGGGGCCTCTCTGTTCCACAAAACAACACGGCACAAGGATGCATTTAGCGGGATTTGTCTGTACCTGTTTGACAGCCGTTTTAATTTTATTGCTAAATTAATTAATTGGCCCGAGCCAGAAATATGCCCAAGTAAAGTCATGGCTTGTTTTTGCATGAAACATTTAATAAGCCACCAGGTTTAGACTGGAATAGCCTGCACTGTGGTATTTCTCTCTCTCTCTCTCTCTCTCTCTCACACACACACACACACACACACACACACACACACACACACACACGGGACCCAGATGGGCAGCATCTGTGGACACCTGAGCGAACTTGAATCAGCATGTCCCTGTCAGGCTCTGAGTGCGGCATTGCTCACCTCGGAGCCCGCCACTTCACCGGAGGGAGTCCCCTTCAGCGGCTCCCGGGCAATGGGCCGAATTCACTGCTGCTGCTGGCGTCGTGCTGCTTCTGATGTTAGGGAGGCATCGCGGCTCCATTCTCATGTCGAAGGCTAAAGCAGTGACAGCTGGGCGATCGATGGGGCAGAAGCCGCAGCAGAATGTAGTGTTTGTGGCAGACCGGGTCAGGGATCAGATGGGGCCCACGGGAGCGAGCTGGGTGGATGGTAGGAGTGCACAAGGTGGGGATCGATTAGGTAGAGGCGGTGTGATATAGGGAGCTAGGCGACTACAATGATGTGAGCAAGAGGGGGTGATGGGTTAGGCAGGGCCAGGAGTGCAGCTTCATGTAGGTGGGGCTACTCCACTGTCTGTACCCTCAGATGCTCTCGCTTAGCCTTTTTCACAATAATGTGGATGACTGAAACTCTGGAATGTTTTCTAATGTTTTCTGTGCTATCATTTTATTCTACTCCATCCAGAGTCACATTTTGTGAGAGGGGCAGCTATATGAGTATAGGTAGCCTTCAATGTACCACAATTCATTTAGTGACTTGTTCAAAGGCACGGAAAAAAAGTAACTTACGAGCGTTTTTTCACTCACAACTATTGCGGCATCCTTACAGTCAAACGATCCAAATTCAACATGGTTGGCAACTGACTTCATATTTCGGGTGGCCGCAGTGTCTCCTGGGATCCCCTTTCGCGATCTTCTGGTGAGCGAAGTCAATGGGGAAGAAGCCAGATTCACTGAGCCACGTGTTAACTACAGCGATTCATTTAACAACTCTGGCAAGGGGCAAAATTCACTGAACACCTGTGTTGCGTAGCAAGAGAAATTCTGGGCTCCATGGTGGTCGTAAGTCAAGGACTACCTGTGTGGTGTCATTGACAAAGCCAAAGGAAGTGTGGCATGAGTACACACAGAAGCCTTTTTGTTCCGTGTGTGTAACAGGTGCCAGCTCATGTGCTCCCTCCATGGATTCCCCCCCCCCCCCGGTCATATGAAAACACAACTGGACAGTAACGGCTTTTGGGTCCCTGGTGGCTGAGGGACCCAGCTGTCCATCCAGCTGCCTTTTCAGCACTGCCCCCGGTAACCCCTTGAAGGGTTACTCTCCCCTGGGTCTCCTCGTCCAGGCATGCAATGTCACTCCTCAAGCGCCCGCCCGCCAGTACAATGCCACGGGCTCTCTGGCATGCCTGCAAACATTTGCAGTCTGAGGGGTTGCTGTGCCCAGAAGAGGGGTCCTCTCCACACTGGACTCCCCATACGCAGCAATCTCCAAGGGTAAAAAGGGGAAACTGCTAGTGAGCCAGCCCCACTTGCCCACAGCGTAACTTTTCCACCACTTTATCAGGAACACCAGCTCTTCTCTACTACACAGATACACACACACACACACACACAGAGAGAGAGAGAGAGAGAGAGAGAGAGACTCAGAACAACTACAGAAAAGGGCTGTCAAGTGGGACTACCTCTCCCACATACCCTGGGGGACAACCACACCTTGCGTGCAAGATTGCAGGCGGAGATGAAGGCCCACCTCACGAAGGGTGGGGTGAGGGCGAGGCTCCTTGTCTGCAGAAAGGTTGGAGCCTCTGGAAATTCAAGGAGCAGCAACTGAAGAGGGGAGACCACCTGTCTGGCTGCCTCACAGGCCACCTGCTGGATCTCCTAGTCCTCACCTTTGGATCGATGTTGGAAGCGCCGTGGCCGCTGCTATTCTCAGGGCATTTCCAGCACCATGACTTAGGAGGAACTGGGGAAAAGTTAGGAATTCATAGCCCCCACCCTTATGCCTAACTACGGCTTGTCTCGAGTAACCTCTAATCTGACTCACCTAAGAATTAACTGGGGCAGGAGGAGCATTAAGGGCAAGGCTTATTATAGGAACCCCTGTTAAACAAAAGGCCCTGTTTACTATTACCGGATCTGCCTGTGCTAAACTGAATCTATGAAATGCTAGTTTTCAGCTGACCAATGTTAGCTCCAGGCATCCCCAGGATAACTTTCTCTGCCACAGAGGATCAGCCTGGCTGAGGATGCTGGAGGGTTAAGCTCACCAGGTGGGACGAAAGACATTGTCCTCCTTCACAGAACCATTTCCCCAGGATGCCTCTTGAGAGGGCTGTGGGCACAGAGGACTGTCACTGCCAAGGAGATGGTCTCGACTGCTTTCAGATTTGATGGCAGTGTATATTTTTCGTTTTCCTTTTTACTGCAGGCCCCCTAAGAATTGGTTCTTGATTTCAGCGGGTCAAAAAATTATTAAATAATAAACTCCTGAAACGTAGGTGTGATAAGCCAAATGAGACCAGGAGAGGATGCTAGCCCTTACAGGTCCAACCCAGACACCAAGTACAACTATGAGTATTAACTCTATTGTTTGGCTATTAGGCTATTCATATTTTAACAGAACCTTGCAAGACTGGAAGTATTAATCCCCTCCTCTCCTTTTAGTCTCCATAAAACTAAGGAAGGCTTCTTTCTGGGAAGGAGAGATTGAGCCACTCTCCAAAGACCTGGTGCTGCCAGTGGGCCCGGGGTACTCAGAGCAGGATGGAGCTCACTAAGTGGCTTGTATGATGTGTTGCTGCCAGGGCGGGGGTTATTTTATTATAGATGTTGATGATGATGATTCTCTCTTTTATTAGTTTTGTTGTTTTATGTATGATGTTTTTATATTCTCGTAAGCCACTTCGAGTCGCCATAGGAGAACAGGCAGCAATACAAACCTCCTAAATAAACAAATAGAGCATTGGAGGGCAGGACAAGAAGATGGAAGCTGAACAAAGAGAGTCCCAGCCTAGAACTGATGGGAAAAAAATTTCTGATAGCGAGAAAAACTAATCCATGGAACAGCTTTCTCCTGGAGTTGTGAGTGGCCCAACACTGGAAGCTTTTAAAAAGAATTTGGACGGTAATTTGTCCAGAATGGTATAGAGCAGGGATCCCCAAACTTGGCCACTTTAAGACTTATGGACTTCAATGAAGTCCATAAGTCTTAAAGTGGCCAAGTTTGGGGACCCCTGCTCTATTTCCAGTGACCCTCCCAACCAACTCTGTTATACTGGACTGAGAGTCCCAAAATCTGGCGCACAGGACCCACTGCAGGCAGTTGTGCACTTCTCAAGGGCGGCGTATGTCTCCTCCCCTGGATCTTCCTCTACACATCAGCACTTATTTTGGGTGATGCCACCCTTCCTCCCAAGCAGCACAGGAGGGAACCCCAGCAGACTGAAATTACTCTCCTAAATATTTCCTTCTCAGCTAGTTAGGAAATGTGTCATGGTTTTCATTTTCCCTCATGCTTACATCAAGCCTGTTGTGCGTTTGGAAGTCCCTGGCAACACCTCTCTGGCGATACCAGCTTTATTATGTTTCTATAGGAATCATTGTGATTACGGTATACATTTTATAACACAACTAATTGCCTAGTTATTCTTTTGGGGCTTTCTATTTTTACGAGGGAATCTCCTTTTAAGCTCATTTTTTTCAGTATCGAGTTTCGTTCTCCCAAATAAAAGTATTTTATTGGCAGACGGTAAGACAAAGCTCAGACAAAAGTCAGCAAGGAAAATCAGATGTTTTCCTTTTCCTTCAGGCTAAGTCATTCCATCTCTCTCTTCCCCCTCCCCCTCCCTCTCTCCCCCCCCCTCTCTCACACACACACACAACTTGCAGCCCCTTCCCAAGTAGCAACACCTGCCTCAGAGTTTTGGACTGAGAAGCTGCTGCACCTCCAGGCTTTAAGTGGAACATTTCAAACATCCACATCACAACAAACTATCAGCCTTCCCTGAACATTTCTCTGCAGGAGAAACCAAAGCAGAGATTTGGTAACCAGCAACTTAACTCCTACTGTAAGATATACCATAAGGAAGGGGTCTCCAACCTTGGCCACTTGAAGACTTGTGGACTTCAACTCCCTTTGCTGGCTGAGGAATTCTGAGAGTTGAAGTCCACAAGTTTTCAACTGGCCAAGGTTGGAGACCCCTGCTATAAAGGTCGTGCCAAAGTCAAGCCAACCAGACTTTGGATGGTCCTTTACCCTAATTGGCTTCCGGTTCAACTCCTCTCCCTACCACAAAGGCCAGCTCCCCATCCAGATTCAGAGTTTTGCGCACTTGCCTTGAGTAGGGTCACAGGCCAGCTCCCCATTTACACCTGTGCAGGCTTACTTTCGGCCATATATGCTGTTCCTGTCATTTTCAGAACTAAACTTCAAATCCATATTCACCAAACCATTCCATCATCCATCATTATTATATGGATATTTTTCATGTAGTTTTACTCATTAGTCTAAGAACAGTGAAAAGTAATTCAAATCCTTAACCGAGGACTGAAGAATTATTAAGGTTATGTCTAACCATATACACAGCTCCAAATGGTGTTTTTTTTTTGTAAAATTGGCATATTCAGATTCAACAAATTCAATATTTCCAAATATTGATGCAGCCCTTCATTCATTCTAATGGCTGATCGCACAGTCAGCCAGATGTTTAGGCTGGATTTGGCATTTTTACTGAGTCATTCCCAAGAACCTGAGTTAGATTAGATTGTTTGGTGCTGTTAAAGATATCATCACAGAATCTAAGATGTTCCAAATAAAGATGCCTTTTGCAATTGGCTGGTGGTGATTTGGTCAGTGCCAAAGATGGTGTCCAAGTGATGATGTTCCAGATGTTTTTGGATAGCACCCAAGGCTTCCTCCAATTTGTTTTGTCTTCTGCTATCTCCCTGTATTGCAATGTCCAGTATCCAGACTTCAATCAACATTTGTTAAGTTTGGAGTGTTATTCGGCAGAGGCATGTCCACTTAAATTCTGAAGTCCCGGAGCACTTTAGCTTTTTCATTTTGTATCATTTTTTGTGCTCCCACCAGTTCCTGCTTGCAGGCAAACGGTATTCCAAGGCACCATTGTTGCTTTTTTTCCCCATAACGTTGCTTGAAGTCAATCTGTGCGGTTTTTTTCTTGCAACAGCTAACTGGATGGTCCACTATTTCTTCAGTTTCTTACAGAGGGAGCATTTGGTGTATATTTCCATCTTCTCAACTCCTGCTTTGTATGCATTTATTCGTATGTTTTGGTCTTGTGCATCTAGAATTAACCCTTTTAATTCTTTCTTCAAATCTTGTGCCCTTAGCTATTAACAGATCTTGTTGGAGCCCTGGTGGCACAGTGGTTAAAGGGCAGTATTGCAGGCAAAACTCTGCCCACAGTCAGAGGAAGAGCCAGACAATCCACCTGGCAGGTGGGTGGGCAGAGTGGCCGAGGCCCAGCATGTCCGGTGTTCATATACTCTACCACCATGGGCTGTTCAGCACCAGCGGGTGAGGGGGTGGCAGAGGCTGGGCACATCCCATTTTCACAACCCCGCCACCACAGGCTATTTGGCAGTAGTGTCCCAGGGCTGTCCCTCCGGCTGCCAACTCCGGCGAGTTGTCCTTGCAGCAAATTGGCCTTGTTGCGTTATCCTGCAATGACTTGTCAGTGGTGAGTTGGCAGAGGCGACTTGGCAGTGCCAAGCTGGCAGCAGTGAACTGGCTGTGCTGAGTTGGCCCATTCCACTTGGGAAGGACTTGGCAGGATGATAAAAATGCCAAATCCGGTTTAAACATCTGGCTGACTGTGTGACAAACTATAAAAAAAATAATACTAGTAATAATCTTGGTTAGAAATGTTGGATTTTTTGCATGGTTTTAATTTAAATGGCAAACCATATATTTAAGGTCAAGGAATTCAATTTTTTGGACTCTACAATGGATGATCATAGTTTCTAAGAAAAAAATATTGCAGAGCGGGAGTGCCCTCTGCACTTATAGAAAGAAATTTAATGCAGTTGACATCTGGACAGCATTAATTTAGGATAATGAGGATGTAACTTTTTTTGGAAACTCCTATTTTTTCAGCATTCATTTGTTTATTTGGATTATTTTTTAATATTCTGAGCTTTAGTACAGGGGCTAGACAATTATTTTACAGATTCTCTTATAATATCCTGTTTGGATGGTCTTTACGAAGAAAATTTCTAGCAAGCTTAAAATTGTTTTTTTAATGCATCACAATCAAATGTTTCTCAAATTTTCTGACCACCAATAAAATATTTCAACATATATTTTTTTTTCAAATAACAAATACATTTAAAATTGGGGATTTTAAAGCTTTTTACACAATGGGAGTCTATCCTCGTAGAAGGAAGGAATAAAAACATCTGCCACTGAAATCTAGAAAGGAAGGTTAAGGAAAAATCTCTTCATCTATGTGAGAAATCAAATATGAAATTCTGTAGTGGCTTCCAATAAATCACTCTGGAACTTGATCAACTGGGTGCACCTGAAGCGGAGGAGTTAATGAGGTGTATTAAAAGCTTGAGTTGGGAACTGTCAGAAGAGCCAGGAAAAAATGTTGGTTTCTCAATTGAAATCACACAATAGATACAATTAAAGACTCTGCTGATAAAACATATAATGAGTCCGTGGAAATCCTCACCTTTTGGATTTTAGTGCTCCCTCTCCCACACACTTTAGAGTTTGAATTAAACATACCTGACAACAAGCTTCAAACTTTTAAAAACAAAATGCATTTTCTAAAGTTCAGCTGAAGGATTATGACGTATCTTTGATGCTGCAGAAGTATTAAATAATCCAGGAGGGATTCTGGGGCAGGTTTCTAATAGTGTGAGGGGAGGACTATAGAATCACTATTTTAAGACTGGGCAAACTGTGATTTGTCACCCAATTCTGCCTTTGCCAAAATAAGACCTCTGACAGGTAATTCATTCGACCTAAATGCTGCCACATTTACTGCAGTTTGCGGCACCATGCAGTCACATGACATTTTATTACACTTCTTGAACGTTATTTCTTGTTTTTGACAACACCGCACGTAACAAACAACAGGTTTGCTTAACAACCTAGCCACAGAAACGGTCGTAAGATAAGGTAAGGCACATGACTGACCCAATTTATAATAATGGGCAGCTCCATTAGGATCATGTGTTGTGGGCTACATCTTGAGTTGATTCAAAATAAGGGCAGGATAAAAGCCAAATTAAATAATAAATTACATTTTCAGATGCGCAATAAATATAAATAAATCTAATATCTTTTTGGGGGGAGAGGGGAGTGCTTTCAAAACATGTTTTTTTTTTACTTCTGGCCACTTCTTGGACTATCCCTTGCAGTTTTCTTGTAATCAGGATCCCTGGTACTTTAAACAAACTAGTAAGCTAATTGATTTTTTTTTTTTTATGGAATTACTAGATCGCCAAATTTTCTCTTTTTAAACTGAGGTTCCCATATGTGAGGGCTTCTATTTGAATCATTGGGCTTATATATCAATGTGGTATTTTTTTGGATTGAAAATGAGTGTAACATATACAACCGTTATGTTTCTATTAGAAGCCTCTAAATTTTGGCACATATTATGTCCTGGTTATCCTGGGAATTGTTTGTGTTCCTAACATTAAAGGCAGCCTAACATATGTGAATGTTACTGGGTAATAAATCCGATTTATTCTCTCATGAAAATGTGACTCTAAAACATTTTTAAAGGCTGAAAATTAGTTTAGCGCAGTCAACTTACTGCTAAGTATACCTTCAAAGCTATATACAAGGTAACTTGTAAAACTGTGGAATGGCAATAAATTCCATTAAAACATTTAATGTATTTTCACTTTGGAGTGATGCACTGTCAACTAGAGAAAACTCCGATAATTTTGAACGTAAAACATTTGCAATGTTAAAAAATAGATTTTTATGAACCCGCCAAAATATAGCGGGAATAATAACAAATTAAACAAAATTTCCAGTAAAGAATCAGAGTATTTGTTTCTAACAAGTCAGTGGTTTTAGTTTTTAAGAAAAACGTTAAATGTATATTTTATATCATAAGACTGATTTATTTCATGCATAGACCATTGCAATCTCTAAGGACTTACAAGAAAAAGATGCACAATAAACAATGCATGATAAAAATTAAAAAGCCCAGAAATCCATCAAAAGCAGAATGAAACAAAATATAGGTAATCCAACCAACATGCAATCGTGGTCCTAACATCCTCCAGGACAGCTCAGTTTTGAGCGGCTTCTAGAATGCAACTGGCTGTCCAAAGGAGTGGAGTCCCCACCAAGAAGACAGTGCGCCACTGAGCTTCAAGCACACACACACACACACACACACACACACACAGCCCCCTATTAGTGCAGCAGGACTAGCAGCTTCTCCCAGGTAAATCAGATTGGCTGGGCCAATTCCAAGGGTAGAATTCATGGAGCGGAATCCTGTAGCTACCTTGGCCCCGAGTCACAGGCGGCTTTATAGGTAAGCACACCACTCGGGGTTTCATTCAGAAAAACTACTGGCAAGCAGCGTACAGTCCACAGCACCAGGGTAACATTCGCCTATCAGCAAACGCCAGTTCCAATTAGCATGCAAGCCATCGCACTCTGGACGAACTGCAGTCTCTGAGTCATCTTCAAAGGCAGTCCTACCCAGAGCATGCCAAAGTAGAATAGAGTAGAATGACAGAGTTGGAAGGGACCCTGGAGGTCTTCTAGTCCAACCCCCTGCTGCTTGTGTATACCATTTTACACAAATCGTTTGTCCAATCTCTTCTTAAAACTTCCAGCAATGGTGCATTCACAACTTCCGGTGGCAAGCGGTCCCACTGGTTAGCTGTTCTCATTGTTAGGAAATTCCTCCTCAATTCCAGGTTGCTTCTCTCCTTGATGAGTTTCCATCCATTGTTTCTTGTCCTGCCCTCTGGTGTCTTTGGAGAATAGCTCGACTCCCTCTTCTTGGTGGCAAAGTCTAAATAGGCGGGCCCAGAGTGTGAATCACTGCAGCAAGGTCCTCCCACTGCCTATAGCATCCCATCTGCTGTTCTAAAAGGAGGCAGGAGTTCAGAATGAAGTCACACCAGAGGGGGTGAATTCAGCAGGTCCTTGACCAGTGCTGGAGAACCGGAAGCGGAACTTTTGAGTAGTTCAGAGAACCGGCCAATCCCACCTCTGTCTGGAGATTTTACAGTCTCCTTCCCCTGCCACGCCCACCAAGCCACGCACACAGAAGCGGTAGTAAAAAAATTTGAATCCCACCCCTGAGTCACATGCGAGCTCCTTCAGGAGTGCCGTCATCCCAGCAAGGGACACCACTGGAGTAGAGAACCACACACAAAGCAGCATCTACTTAGCAATCAGCCCCTGAGCGGAATTACTGCGATACAGAGCTCTAACCGCCATAAGAATACCGTGTTCAAACACTGCAGACCAGATCCAGGTCCCAGCCAGTGTCCCCCACTCATGCCACCAAGGCCACCTCTCCTATATATCCAGGCTTCAGAGGAAGGTTGGAAACCAGGAGATGGTTATCTAAACACTAGTCCCTCCACCAGAAACTAAGAGAAATAGAGATACAGCCTGCAGGAGAAATCTTAGGAGACCCAAATCAGGGGTCTCCAACCTTGGCAACTTGTGGATTTCAACTTCCAGAATTCTGCAAAGCTGGCTGAGGAACTCTGGGAGTTGAAGTCCACAAGTCTTAAGTTGCCACGGTTGGAGACCCCTACTCCAAATCACTTTCCCAAATCACAGCTCAAAAGAAATCCAGCTAACCAAGTAAGTCCATCATCCTGGATCCTACCCTGAAGACGTGAACAAACCTGGACAACCCTGGCAGCAAAATGATCACAGCAACCAGATTTTTGATCATAGCAGCCTGTAAGAAGCTTTGGGAAGATGCCTAAGATTCCTTAGCAGAGAACTGGCTCTCCAAACACCCACCAGCATGCCAAGAGAGCAGCAATGATGCGCCGACCCTCTTATTAGCACAGGGTATGCGCCCACCAAAGGTAGGCACATACTAAGGCGTGCTCTGGTTCACCTCTTTTCTTCTCCTTGGCACTGGAGGTGCCTTCATTTCCACTCAGCTCCCCCAAAGCTGCCACCAGCTGCCTGGATCTTCCCCACTGCTATCAGTGAAGCTGGTTCTTGTTCGCAGGGGCTGACAAGCAACAGATCCTTACATTACTTGTTCCTGAGACAGGATGAACAGAATAACAGGGGAAAATTGAAGAAAGGGGCCAGAAAATTAAGGTATTAACAGAAAAAGTTGTTCCTTGTCGCTCAAAAATTTTCTTCCTTGACTCTCCTCCAAAGGAAAAAAAGATATCCTCATTCAAACGTTAGGAAGTCAACATTGTACTGGCTGCAACGGAGATATGACACTGCTGCTTCCAGTGTGATAGCTATAACTCTTGTGTGGCTGAAAACTCCACTGTACTTGATACAGACCGAAAGCACATCAGTCTGTATTTGAGATGCACATAACCAGAGAAATATGCGCCGACGTCCAGCCCCGCCTCTTAGCCAGATCGATGGTGCAGATTACGTGGCTTTCTTTTGTTCCCCACAACAAAACTCAAGGCCCTCATCAGGGGATTTCCCATTAGTGCAAGACGGCACAGTTTACACAGCTGCCTCCGACATTTCAGGAATGGGCCAAGGTTGGTTCCGTCCTGCCAGCTGGGCTTTGCACCCATCTTTCCAGATTTGTCATGGAACTGAGCCAGGGAGGGGAGGCCTTGGGCAGAGGAGCCCCCGTGGGACTTTCACCCCAAATGCAGGTGAATGGGGGAGACCGGCCTGTCCAGGAGAGCTGAAGTAATCCCCTTCCCATTCTGCAACAGGGAGGGAGGGAGGGGGAGAGAGAGAGAGAGAGAGACCCTGCCCCGTTTCTTTTAGCAAGGCGAGCTACTCAAGAAAGAAAGAAGCTGCAGCCACAGCTCCCAGGAGACACAGCAGGGCAGTCCGTAATATTAAGCCCACCACTGGCAAGAGCCAGCCAAGTCTGGGCCCCGCTCTGCCCAACTCAAATCTGCCTGTCCAACAAGACAGAGGGGTCCCCAAACTTGGCCATTTTAAGACTGGTGGACTTCAACTCCCAGAATTCTCCAGCCAGCAGAGCCTAGAACTGAGAGGGAAATTTTTATGATAGCGAGAACAAGTAATCCATGGAAGAGCTTTCTCCTGGAGTTGTGAGTGGCCCAACACTGGAGGTTTTTAAGAAGAGTTTGGACGGTCATTTGTCCAGGATGGCTTAGGGCAGGGGTCCCCAAAGTTGGCCACTTTAAGACTGGTGGACTTCAACTCCCCGAATTCTCCAGCCAGCATAGCTGGCAAGTTTGGAGGCCTCTGGGATGGGATCTCCTGCTCCCTCTCCAAAGTCCCCCCCAGCCAACTCTGTTATTCTGGGCTGAGAGTCCTTTTCCTCGGCGGTTGTCCACTCGGTGGCCTTTGCCCCTCTCCCTAAGGTCGCCCTGTCCACAAGAGAAGCTGCTCTTTTAAACTTGGCGAGCCAGGTGGATCCCAAAGAGGAATCCCAACGCCTGTTTGCTGGCCCCCAAACCTGTCGCCCAGGACCCAGGGCAGGCAGATTGTGCAGATCTCCAGGGCGGCCTATGTCTCCTCCCCTGGATCTTCTGGGAGTTGAAGGCCACCAGTCTTAAAGTGCCCAGGGAGGGAGAGAGACCTCTGAACGCGGGGAATCCAGGTCCCGAGAGCCTTCGGGACCTGAGCATCCACGGAGCCTCCCTTTGTGATCTCGCCCGAGGTCACACTAGACGCACAAAGCCCCCCCACGCCCCCGCCCCCCCCCCCGCAACCCCGGGCCCTTGGGTTACTGGCCCCCCCCGCCCCGGGGGTTTAGCCCCCGGGGGGGGGGGGGCGCTATGGCTGGAATGCGCCCGCAGCCAATCAGGAGAGGCCGGAGGCGCCTCTCTTCCCGAAGCCGACCGAAGGGAAAACAAGGCGCAGTTTCGGAACGTTTGGAAACGTTTGGATCTATTTTGTGTTTTTTGTTTCTGGGTTTGCAACGGCGCGGCCGGCAGCGCCTGCAAAGGACTCTAAACGCGGGGATGCTAACTGGAAGCGGCGGCGGAAGGTTTTCCCCCCCGTAGTATCGGCAGTTCGCGGAGGGAGCGGAGAAGGTCGGGCGAGCCCTCGAGGGAAAGTGGGGGGGGCGGGCGACGTAACCCGAGAGAGCCGCTCGGTTTGCAGGCAAGGCCAGCGGGCAACGAACCGCTCGCTCCCACAAAAAAAGGGGGGCAAATGGGCAACGCTGGGCGCCTTCCAGGGAAAGCGGCTTGGCGCCCCTCTCTCCGACCTTGGAGGACTTCGATTCCCACCAGCCGGGCCCAGATTTGCACCCCAGGAAGATCCCGAGCAGGGCGGAGAGAGGAGGATGCCCGAGTGGTGGTTTCAAGGGGAGGTTTGCAAACGGGGGGGGCTACGAGGCTACTGGATATAAAAGGGGGAAGCCGTAGGGATGGCCCCTCCCTGCCAGTCTCCCCAAGACCAGGAATCCGACTTCAGGAGGTCCTGCCCGGTGCAAGGTGGGCGCTGGTGGGTCCCCCTGGGAATCCAGATCAACGCACAGCCTGCAATTTCGGGGCAAGGGTGTCCGTGGGCACTTTGAAGCGGGCATCCACTGAACCGCACACGCACACACACAAAGCTTTTTGAAAGAGAGATTTTAGCCTCCCTTCTCTATGGCAGGGGTCTCCAACCTGGGCCCCTTGAAGCCTGGAGGACTTCAACTCCCAGAATTCCCCAGCTGGCTGGGGAATTCT
>NW_020769328.1:13440225-13469956 GCF_900518735.1 Pseudonaja textilis | reverse complement strand
CTCCCAGAATTCCCCAGCCAGCTGGGGAATTCTGGGAGTTGAAGTCCTCCAGGCTTCAAGGGGCCCAGGTTGGAGACCCCTGCTCTAGATTCCCCGTTGCCTCCACTGGGACCGACCCAACTTCCCAGAAACGCTCCCCCCCCCCCCCCCCCCTCCCATGCCTTGCTGCATTCAGCTTAACAAAGAAGAACCGAGCCCTTCGCTTCTAACGCGAGCTCCAAGCGAAATAGCGACGCGTTTCTGCCCTCCCGGTCGGTCTTGCCAGCCGGGCATCCAACCTACCAACGAGCAGGTTGCAACACACGGAGCATTTCCGACCGTCAAGCCGGAGCAATTCCACCCCCACCCCCCGAACTGCACCATACAAAATGCAAGCCCTTTTGGGAAGCAGCTTTTGGCCCAACTGCCCCAGCCGTCCCGTTCGCCTCCGCACAAGTTCCAGAAGGCGAAATTTGCACCTCGCGATGCTCGGCGATTCGTGGCAACATTGATCCGGAGGCAGGTCGGTCACGGAGGCCCCCTTTTTTCCTTGGAGGGGCCGGTTGGAAGAGCTCTCGGCGGCGGCTTCCAGAGGGGACACCTCCTCTCCTCCCCACCCGACCCTCCTCGAGAGCGGAATCCCAGCGGAAAGTCTGCGGAGGGGATGCCGCGCAGCTCCCGGGAACCGAGAGGCGCTTCCACCTCCTTTCAGGGCAGGGACTTGCCGGCCGCTCTTCCCAGGAGGAGGCCGAAGGCGACGGACGGACACGGCCGGCGAGGGGGGCACGCTCGGGCCCCCGCCCGGTCCGCGCTCCAAAGGCACGGAGGCCGCCCGCCGCCCGGGAACTCTTCGCAGCCGGCCGGCCGGCCTCCACACAGGAGCTATTTTCGGCGGCGCTATTTTCTCCCCGGGACGGAGGCAGCTGCGGGACCGGCGAGGGTCGGGCGGGGCCGGCCCGGGGCGACGGCTGGACGGGCCCCGAAGGCGCCTCGGCTGCCCTCGACCGAGGCTCCCCTCTCCGCGACGACGGCCGCGCGCAGCTGCCCCCCCCCGCCGCCGCCCCCCTGCGCCTCCCCCCCCCGGGCACCTACTTGGTGTTGGCGGCGCTCCAGGAGACCGGCTCCAGGCTCTTGGCCAGCAGCGGCGGCGCCAGGCGGCCCAGCGCCAGCAGCAGCGCCAGCAGCCCCCGGCACAGGCGCTCGGGGCGTCCCGCGGGCCGGCCCATCCTCGGCCGGCACCGCCACCGCCACCGCCGCGGCTGCTCCGGCGGCGGCGGCGCCTACTCCGGCGATGCGACCCTCCGCGGAGCCTCACGGGCCTGCCATCGTGGCGGCGGGGCGGCGGCGCAGCAGCACCCCCGCGCTCTCCCGCCTCGTCCCCGCCGTCGAGCGCCCGCGCCGGCTCCTCTGCTCGCACTGGGCGCGCCGGGCGACGCCGCGCGCTCTACTCTCCGGCGCAGGCGATCGCGGCGGACAGCCCTCGCGGCGCCCAATCGCAGAGCGGCGCCCGGGGTCCTCGCCCGCCGCCGGACGGGGCGTGGCCAGCCCCACCTCGACAGGGAGGGGCGCGCCGGACTCGGCGGGGCGGGGCCGGGCAAGCCGCCAGAGGCCTCGCGAGGGAGGGAGGGCCTTTTCTTTCTTCCTTCCTTCCTCCCTTCGCGGGCGCGAGCGGCGGGCTCCCCCTGCCGGCGCCGCGCGGGGACGCAGGCTGGTGGGCGGGGCCGCGGAGAGCCGGTCCTCGGGAGGCCCCGCCCGGGCCCGCCGCCCCCCCTCGGGGCGGGCCGTTGTGGGGGCTCCGCGGTCGGTTTTGGGGTCCCCAGAGCGGGAACCCCCAATGAGACGAGCACGAGAGGCGGCCGGCTTTCCTGCCCAAATGCCAGCCGCCGGCGAGCGCGCCCGCCCGGGCAACTCTTTGTCCCGGGCGGGGGTCTCGCGCCTGCCGGAGCCGCACCGATGACCTCAGAGAGGCCCGAGCAAAAGAGTGCTGGCGAAGTCGGAGGCGGGTTAGCCCCGGTGGTGAAGGCACCAGCCTGGAAAGCAGGAGGGGGCCAGGTGGGACCCGACTGGCTGACCTCGCAGGGTGGTGATTTTGAGGAAAAGAGGCGGAGAAAGGAATCGATCCATCTGCAGCTTTGGGGGCTCTTTATGAGAAAAAATGAAAAATAAATAAATCTGAGAATCTTGAGCCCATTTGGTATAAACAGTTCTGTCCCTGGGAAAATAAGAGAAGGTGGAAAGCTTGCAAAAGATCTGAATAAAGGTGGCCTGATTTTGTGGAATGCAAGAAATGAATAGGGATAGGAAAGTGGGAATATAATTTAATGATAAGTGAAAAGATGGAAATGTGTTTTGGTATAATTAACTATGTGCATGGAGCAATCCTTGGGCTGGTGTGAGTTGCATGTTACTTTCCAGCAAATGGTGAAAATCGGAAGGATACCAAAATGGTGACTGATGAATATGTATTTTAAAAATAACATTTCAATTATGTGGTTCAAGCACAAATGTAGTCATGGTGAAGTGAAGTCATAGTAGAGAAGGAGCAAGTATACATCTCAAATATAAGTCAGCGATGTGACTGATTATGATGAAGGACTGGGAGAATTAGTGAAGGATTAGCCCTGTAATTCCACAGGTTGGAACACATTTGGAGCGAGGGATCCTAAGCGTTTCCCAAATTCCCCCTTGGGTTATTTCCCATCCACTTACCAAGGCACTTCAGCTGATTACAGGTGTCTCAACAGGCAGCTAAACATGATTGCCACAGACTCACAGAGGTGTGTCTTGATCGTAGGAGAAGCTCTTGGAGATGAAGTGCTAGAAGACAAAATTGCAGAGCTCATGAGTGGTCATTAACACCAGTTCTACTAGGAAGTGATGCAGATCAAAGTCATTTCACTAAATAATTATTCAAGACTTAACTATGCGAATAGCTGCATGTGCTGCACAAGAAATTACTTGTGGATGGATGAGGAATCGGGTTGCCATGGAGGTCACACCAACTCATTGAACCATGACTGAATTCCTTCAACAAAGACCAAGCCAAGAGGGGACAACCTGGACAACAGTACCTGTTTCCCAGACAAACGCTCAGTCATTTCACACATGGAAATGATGTGTTTGGTCACATGTTTCCTTAAGTCTTGAGCTCACGGCCATTGGAGAAGACAATAAGATCTTGGAGTGATGGGTTGCCATTGCTTAGCCAGGCTTAGAAATGAGCTCGGATGAAGCTAGATGCTGAAAGGAATATTTTGCAGATTGTGTGTGTGTCTGTGTGTGTGTTTTGGTATAGATAGTAATCCAAGAAAAAGTATGAAAATAATCTGTCCTAAGAACATTTAAAAAACAGCAAGGCTGCAAGTATACATGGTGCAACTGGAGAAACGTTAAAATATGGATGGTTTGCTTATTAAGGGGCTGTGAGATGTTTCCTTTATGTTAAGACTTGTAGCTGTCTGAAGATCAGGAAGAATGACATTTTTGCAAAGGGAAACATTGCAACCATGAATTCAAAAACTACAGGAAGCTCCTTATTAAGTGTTCCTGGTTGTGTGCCTGGTGTGCCTGCTTAATAACAATAAAAAATATACAATACAAAACAGCGGAATGGGAGAAATACAAGGCAGCCATACTATTAGGTTGGAAGACCAAATTTCCACTGTTAAGCTGTCTGAATGTGAAAAAACATTTATTGGGAATCTATTGATGTAGAGAAAGCAAGTGGGCCAGACACTCGCCTCCGGCTCAGAAGGCTGAGAATTCGATCCTGGGCAGTGACAGATGTTTCTCTATCAGGGCACAAAGAGAAAATATCTGCTGTGAACTCTGTTAGGTGTCAGGAAAGGGCATCCGGACAGTAAATGTTCGGCTCCATTCAGTCACCCTGATTCTACACCAAAAAAAAAAGGATTAGAAGGTCTTAAAAAGGAAAAAAAATGATATCAAGAAAGCATAAAGTGAACAGCTTGAGTGACTGTGGAAAAGAGATTGTGATTGCCAAATTCAGTAACAACTTTTTACAATGGAAGTAAAGTTTGTGCCGGGTGAAGTACAGGTGATCCTCATTTACTGACTGCCCCATGCAGCCATTGTTCAAAGTTAAAATGGTAGCAAAAAGTAACTTTGCAACCAATCCTCACATTTACAATGGTAGCATCATCCCACAGTCACATGATCACCATTCTTGTCCTTCGCAACCGATGTGCATTTAGCACCAATGCAGCATCCTTCAGTCACCTGATTGCTATTTGCATGTTTTTTTGCTTGCATGAAGCAGAGTTAATTCTATACAATTTGGCATGAAAGGTAGCAGTCGTGTGATTTTTTTTTTCACTTAGTGACCACATCTCTTTGTTTAACATTTGAGAGGCTGCCACAATGAAGGGGCAACCTATTTTCCAAAGCACCTGAAGGCAGGACAAGAAGCGATGGATGGAAACTACTCAAGGACAGAAGCAACCTGGGACTAAGGAGAAACTTCCTAACGGGGAGGACAATTAACCAGTGGAACAGCTGGCCTCCAGAAGTCGTGGACGCTCTGTCACTGGAGGATTCTAAGAGGAGACTAGACAGTCACTTGTCTGGAATGACACAGGATCTCCTGCTCAAGCAGCAGGTTGGACTAAATGATCTTCCACTCTATTCCAATTGATAGAACAACTGAAAGGAAAATAAGGCTGTAAATCCAATCATGGTCACGTGGTTTTTTGCTTAGCAACTGAGTTGCTGGTTCCAACTGCGATTGCTAAGCAGGAATTATCTGTGCCATCAAGTTATTTTCAACTCCGAATGGCCACGTAGATAGGTTTTCTCCATGACAATCTGTTCCTCGCCTGATCAGTATCAGGTGCCCCCACCCCCACCAATGGAGCTCCTCCACCTTGCCTGCTGGTTGTCCTCTTCTTCTGTTTCCTGCCAGCTTTTCCAGAAGGACATCCTTCTCCAGAGAATAACAGAGTTGGAAGGTACCTTGGTGGTCTTCTAATCCAAACCCCCTTTTCAAGCAGGAGACCCTATCCATTTCGGACAAATGGCAATCCAATCTATTTTTGAAAACCTCCAGTGTTGGAGCACCCACAACTTCTGAAGGCAAGTCATTCCACTGGTTAATTGTTCTCACTGTCAGAAAATTCCTCCTTAATTCCAGGTTGCTTCTCTCCTTGATTAGTTTCCATCCATTGTTTCTGGTCCTGCCTTCTGGGGCTTTGGAAAAGAGGTTGACTCCTCTCTTCTTTCCGGCAGTCCCTCAAATACTGGAAGACTGCTATCATGTTACCCCTAGTTCTTTTTTCACTCATCGAGAAATGAAATTGGGGTGGCTATAACTGGAAGAGCAGATCTCATGTTCTTAATGAGCTTAAAGCAACTTTCATGGGGAAAAGTTGCTGTATGTGAGATTTCATTACTGCAACCAGTTTATAGATTTGCAATTGAATTTGCTTATTAGATTTTCCATGATGCCGTCCCTGAGCTCTCCCCACAGTATCCCAACCTTGCTCTGATCATCTTCTTCCTTCCATCTTTCCCAGCATCAGCGCCTTTTCCCAGAGACCTGGGTCTTCACCTCATGTGTCCAAAGTAGAATAATTTGAGCTTGGTCATTTGTGCCTCAAGTGAGAATCTGAGTTGGGGTTTTTTTTCAGTGACCCAACAGTTTTTTTTCTTTGGCTATCCATTGTATTCTCAAGAGTCTTCTCCCACATTCAAAGACCTCAAAACTTTTCCTATCCTGCTTCTTAAAAATTCAACTTCTGCTTCTGTAGAGCATAACAGGCAATAGTAAGACCAGAGGTGGTATTCAGCAGGTTCTGACTGGTTTTGGAGAACTGGTAGTGGAAATTTTGAGTAATTTTGAGAACTGGCAAATGCCACCTCTAACTGGAGATTTTACAGTATCCTTCCACTGCCGTGCCCACCAAGCCACATCCACAGAACTGGTAGTAAAAAAAAAATTGAATCCCATCACTGAGTAAGACTTACCCAATTTTGAACTTTGTAAGCATAGACACATCATAGCATTTAAAAATCTTTTCCAAAAATCTTCATGGCTGTTCTACCAAGTGCTATGCTGTGTATTTCATAGACTCATATTTCTTGACTATTATTCATTTACTGTTGATGGTCCTGGGGGGCAAGTGCTCTCCACCACTTTATAATGTCAGCTCCAAGATTGGTTGATGTACTTGCTGTCATTAATTTGTTTTGCTTTGTATTTAATGTTAGTCCCGTTTTTCATAGAACTATGAGGCTGAAAGGACTCTTGGAGGTTCAACCGATTGCCCAAGGAAGGAGTCCTCATACCATCTCAGAGGAATGGTTATTCAATCTTTTCTTGAGACCTCCTGCAATGCAGGAGGCAAACTCCAGGAGGCAATTGGTTCCACTGATTGATTGATCTTATTGCTAGGAAATTGCTTCTTATTTCCAGGCTCTCTCTGATGAACGTCCACCCACTGATTCCTGTCCTTCCTTCTTCTCTGTGGCAGCTACCCCTGGCTTCCCCAATCCTTCTCTTTGTGGGCTAGGCATACCCAGTTCCCTCAGCTTTACATGGTACAATTCCGCTCCAGATTCCGTATCCTCTTTATTGCTCTTCTCTGCACTCTTTCTAGGATCTCAGTGTATTTTTTTATTGTGGTGACCAGTACTGGATGGATGCAGAATTCCAAGTTTGGTCTCAGCATTGCAGTATAAAGTGATACTAACCCTTCACCTGATTGCGATACTGTTCCTCTGTTGATGCATCCTAGAAGGATATTGGCTCTTTTGGCACACTGTTGGCTCCTACTTAAGTGGCTGTTCACTAGGACCCCTAGATCCTTCTCATAGCTGCTACTATTGAGCTAGGTGCCATCTATTATATACCTGTCTAAGGTGTAAGACCTTACTTTTCTCACCACTGAATGGCATTTTATTGGATAGGGCTCAGTGCTCAACCCTATCAAAATCTTTCTGGATCTTGAGCCTGCCTTCTAAAGTTTAACTGTTCTCTCTAGCTTGGTATCATCTGCAAATTTGATGAGCTGCAGGTGTCAACGCGAGCAGCAGTGAACAAAAACACTCCAAGAGGCTTCTTGCTGGGCAAAAGGTGAGACCTCAGAAACAGCAGCCAGCTGCCTGCAGAGAGATTTATGTAGCTTTTTTGCCTTTGACCTTTGCTGGAAACAAGGTCCAGAATTCCAGCTTGCAACTCTTGCTCCTATATTTCCTTGCTCTTGAACCCTCAACTATTGGACCTGCTAACTACCAGATTTGGTTCTTGACTCCTACAATAAGTTGGACCGTTCTATTGCTGCTTGAACTTTAAGTGGACTTATAGAGGCAAGCATTCTGCACAGAACTTGATTTACAATTTTGTCTACTGTCCCCAGCTTATAAATAACTCCTTAGCAACTTTGTGTGTGTGTGTGTGTGTGTGTGTGTGTGTGTGTGTGTGTCTGCAACCTGAGACAGAGCATACACTTTTGGAAAAATGACAGTCTTCCAGAACTGTGTGTCCATAATGAGCATACCATCATTGATTCCTCTTGCCTTAACATTTGCCTTCCTGCAGTCCTATTTCCCATTTGTGTAGGAGAAGAGCAGGCAGAGCTGGGGTGGGGGGCAGAGTTAAGGGTGTCATCAGTTTAAAGTCATTACATACCCACAAACAGTCCTAGTTCAACTCATCTTGAAGAGGCTTGAGCAATAAACCCTCTGAATTGCAAGTCCTGACCCTTTGAGCCTGGCAAGACCATGCATTTGGGTAGAAACATCTGTGGTGTTGCACAATATTGCAGGTCATGTCCTAAAATTATAAGCATCGCCTGCCCTCCTGGTTTTCCCATTGTGGTCTGTTTTTCTAGTCATTTCCTGTCTTCCGTCTGGGACTTTTCTTGCTCTAGTTAAACCCCATCAGATGAGATTGGTGAGGCGTTGCCAAACACCAAATATGGATTCTGCCTCTGCCCAAAAGTTCCCAGTGAAGGAAGTGTTTGCGGTTGGCAGGACTGGTTTTTTTTTTTTTTATTACTACTTATGCTCCCAGTTCCTTCATCTTTTGGCCCAAGGTTTTAGGGTCTCCAGAGAGACTTCTTCCCTGAAATCTCTCTGGCCATTTCCTTCATCCTGACATGAATCACAAGGAAAGGGTGGTGAAGGGTAGATTTGAATATCTCAATGAACAGAACCGGACAGCACTGGATGGAGCATTGGGGGTCATCTATTCTAACCTCCCGCTCAATCAGGAAATCCTATACCATTCCAAATAAAGGCCTGTCCAGTCTCTTCTTTAAAACCTCTCATGATGGAGCACTGCAACTTCTGGAAGCAAGATATTCCACTGGGTGATTGTTCTCAACTGTTAGGAAATTTCTCCTTAGTTCCCAGTTGCTTCTCTCCTTGATTAGTTTCCAGCTATTGTTTCTTGTCCTGCCTTCTGGTGCTTTGGAGAATAACTTGACCTCCTCTTCTTTGTGGCACCACCTCAAATATTGGAATCCTGTTATTGTATCTAAACTGTTATTCTCTCTGTTATTAATATTGTTGTTATCTCTGAGGACAGTGTTTCTCAACTTGGGCAAGTGTCATGCCCCTGGTGGAGACGGACTCTGAGGGAGAGAAGGAACAGCCGACAGGGAGTGGGAGTGTGGCTCCAGAGGTTGTGGAGGAGGCTGGGGGAGGGCAGAGGCCAGCTGGGCAGTCAGAGGAGGACCCAGGCCCATCCCCTCTCCATCCTAGGGAACACAGGGAGGAGATGATAAGGGAGAGACGTGGTCTACTGGGGAGGAGGTCTTGATCCTCTTCATGGGCTGCAAGTGTGAGCACTGCATAAGAGTTTGGACTTGGCAAACGCTGGAAACAAAGCGTGTTTTATTTTGGTCTGAAGTTATGGTTGGTTGGGGTCCTTCCCACAGACTGTGCCTTGTTATCTCCTTGAATTTGGTAAATGCTTCTCCTGTTCCGTTGTGGAAATTTCATCGTTGTAGTTTGTTTTGGTGTTTTATTTCACCTCTATCTGCTCATTAAATTCAGACTGCATTGCTTTCTTTTGAAGACTATTTCTGAGCACGTTTTATCTCCAACTGAGTATTATTGAACAGTGGAGTTGGAGGCATTAAAGGACATTTATTTACATTTTGGATTTTGTTATGTTTGTGGTACGCTCTGGGTCATCACAGCAAGCTTAAGATGGGTGGACTTCAACTCCCAGAATTCCCCAGCCAGAACAACTTGTCTTAGGATACAAATATCTGAAAGACAGCAAGTTTCCCTAGAGATCTCAGAAGGTCCTTCCTCCTCCCCTCACAAGGTCCTTGTCCGCACCCAGCGGTGCTCTGTCTTGTTCTGAGGCCAGCTTTGCTCCTATGGCTCCTGACAATCTTCCTGAAGAACACCTGAGCAGCTCTGAGACTGAGTACCTCCTCGCCTTGATTCTTTGGATCACCTGCTTCCCGGACATTCCTCTTCTCTGGGGCTCCCTTTTCTGCCCCTCCCGCTGCCTTCCAGGAACCTTTCAGCTTCTCTGGTGCATCCAGGTGTAGAAACTCACTCACTCGAATCTTCATTATAGTCAGCGACCAGTGAAGTGAGAAGTGTCAGAATAATGGAAGCAGACACGCTAAAATATTGTAAGGGGAAATGAGTAAACTTTTAAAAGGTCAAGGACAGAAAATGAGTTGGTATAACATAAAGATTATGAAACAGTCAAAAATTACTAGATTTTCTAAAATATGCAAAAGATGAAATATTTTAAGCTCTGACTCAGTGATTGTAAAACTACTTTTGGTGCAAACGTTTTACTTTTTTTTACTTTTAAACTTGTAAAACCATTTAAAAGATAATCCAAGGGGTAAATAATTACAAACCTATTATGCAAATGATGTCCAGAAACTTAACTCTCATTAAACAGCAATGGTTTTTGGACAAAATTTAGTTTGAAAATTATTTCTAAGGTATCTGCTAAGAGGAAGACAAAGAATTGGTATTCTATTTTTCACAACTGGAGGGTGAGAGTTGTATCATTAATATTTTGCACCAATGTGTATACAAAACACAGTAGAGGAGAAACTGGGCATTTAAATCAAGTTCTTACAGTAAATATAGACAAAAGCATTTTATGGAGTTATAGAACATAGAATAACAGAGTTGCGAGGAACTTTGGAGATCTTCTAGCCCCTGTTCACTCAGGAAACCCTGTATCATTCCAGACAAATGGCTATCCAAACTCTTCTTTAAAACCTCCAGTAATGGAGTACCCATGACTTCTGATTAATGGTTCTCACTCTCAGGGAATTTCTCCTTAGTTCTATACTAAATTTCTCCTTGTAAATTTTCATCTGCTGGTTTTTATTCTGCCCTTCCCAAATCTCTGAGCTGAGCCAGATGTTACTTCTTGCTGGTCTCAAGTTGCAGCCCATCTCTTTCTAGAAGCCCTTCCTGTAGAACGGTCATCCAAGGTCAGAATGGCACCATCCTTTGAGCTGGCGACTTTCTTCTGTAATTTTCTATTCCTTCATTGAATGTTGACCTTCAGTTGAAAGTATAGCCTGTGCTATACCTTCAATGCCTGTGCTCCTAACTCTTTGGCTGTGCTGCCTAGTTATTCATAGTCCACTGAAATGGTTTTTCAGGCTCTTGGTTGATCATTTATCCCCACATGAAAGAGGAGAATAATGTGTGGGCTTGATCATTTTCTCAGTCACATCTTTAATCTAAGACAACACACTTCCCTTAAGAAATTGTCTAATCTACAAAACGTTGACTCTGTTCCTTTAAGTAGTGAATCTCCAATCCACAAAACACATCTTCTTTTTTTCCTTGGGAAAGTCTGAGCCACGTCTTATGACCTGAACATTTGGCAAAGTCTTTTCTTCAGGTGCTTCCTTCCTGGGGGAGGATATGAGATCGACCGCTCCGTCCGAGAGAGGCCTGGGGCTTCCTCCTCTCTGTTCCTTTGTTCTGTTGCTCTCATCCTTGCCCTTCCCTTTTATCTCTGATTCATCTTCCTCGGCAGGCTCCGTTTGGAAGGAGCAAAGGAGTTTGTCATGTTCACTGTTGGATCTCAGAAGGCCTCGTGTGGGAGAGTCTGCAGTCTTGGTGGCTTGACTGGCTTGCAGAGACTTTTCCTCCAGTAATCTAGCCAGTTTGCACTTCTGGCAAGAGTAATTTGGGTCCCCCGCAGGTAGGAATTCAAACACTGCACACTTTTTGCATGGAACAATGTTGTCCCAAAGGTGCTTTCAAAAGGCACCCTAGGCTTCCTTGATTTTTTTTTCTCTTAAAAACGTTTTCCTTCTCAGCCAAGAAGCTTTCTTAGTTCTGACTGAATGGTGAGGAATGGAAGGATTTGTATTCTTTACAGTCCTCTGGTCGTTAGCTCTCTGGGAGTCATAGAGGCCTCTTGGTCTGTCTGAATCTTGATACAAGTATCATCCACATATCTATACCAGTGAGTGAGTGGAATTCCTGAGGAGTTTAGGACTTTGGTTTCGACTTCCAAAATGGGGAATACAGGTGAATCTATGGCACAGCCGTGTTTTTGTCTATAGAAACCTCTTTGTATTTAAAAAGGAAGGATTGGGGGTGACATGATAGCTGTATTTTAGTATTTGAGGGGCTTCCACAAAGAAGAAGGAACCAGCTTATTCTCCAAAGCACTTGGAGGCAAGACAATAAGCAATGGATGGAAACTAATCAAGGAGAGAAGCAACCTGGAATTAAGGATTAACTTCCTAACAATGAGGATAATTAACCAGTGAAACAGAAGTTGCCTCCAGAAGTTGTGGGTGCTCCAACACTGGAGGTTTTTAAGAAGCGATTGGACAGTCACTTGTCTGGAATGGTGTAGGGTCTCCTGCTTGAGCAGGGGGTGGACTAGAAGACCTCCAAGGTCCCTTCCAACTCTGTTTATTCTATTCTATTCTAAAATATTCTAAAATAGGTAGCAGTCAGGCAGAAGTCCAGCATGGCACATATGTGGTCTGGGCTGAGGTGAGTTGTGTCACCTAACGTGCTACAAGCAGAAGAGCTGGAGTCCATCTGCCTTTTGAAAAGCACCTTAGGGACAACCCTGGCCTGGATGATTGAGAATCTCCATAGACATGTAACAATGTTTATTATTAGACCTTTCCTCGTGATTTTGCTTTTCCTCGTACGGAAAAATATTTTTAGTTTGTTTGTATCTCCACAGGAATTAGAACAGAGTCATGTGTGCGCGCATGTATGAGTGTCGAAGAACGTGTAAAAGCAAAGCCTCTATAAAAAAGTAGCAGGATCTTATTATATATTCCACTTATAACTTAGTGGGCTGAGAACTAAAAGTGAGTCTCTTGCTCCCTCTTGTGGTTAATGCCAAATTAGCACATTAAGTGCAACCAACCAATGTTGTTGGAGGGTTACAGACGTTTGTAGGGCAGTAATAAACAAAATAGGAAATAGGAAAAAAGAATCCAACAAAGGAGATCACAAAAAGGAAGCCATCATTCAACTCCCAGAAGGATTTACCGTCACCAAAAAGAGACCAGTGTCCCATTCTCTTGCACTTCCTTTTTTTTATTATTCCCCTGCTTGTATTCAGCGGCTGCTGGTTGATGAAATTCCAGAGAGTCACCTGTTGCCATTCTTCGATCTTCCCCCTCCTTTTCTTCCTCCTCCTCCTCCTCCCCATCCTTAGGAAACCTAGGGGCCTCCTTGAGGATTGAAAGTAACAGATGTGCGACATTTTGAGTCATTCAGAGAACCGGCCAATCCCACCTCTGACTGGCCCCGCCAACCTCCTCTATTCTCCGCCTCCCATCGAGTCCCAGCTGATCAGCTGGGTCTTCTTTGGTTGCCCTGCACAGGAGAAGGGGGCTGGAAAGTAGGTTAGTGTGGTGGGGAGGGCATAGGATCATTTTGCAGTATCCTTCCCCTGCCACATCCACCAAGCCAAGCCACGCCCTCAAAAACGGTGGTAAAAAGGTTGGAATCCCACCACGGGCTCCCTATGGAGATTTTCTCAGTCATCCAGTTGTCTGGAAGGTGCTTTTTTCTTCAAAAGGCAAGCAGACTTTTTTTTCCCTTTGTGGAAGAAGACAACGTTTCACTTCTCGTCCAAGAAGCTTCATCGCTTCTAATGACAGGGTAATGGAAGGCTGGGTACTATATCTACCCATAGGTATGTATACATACCAGTACCTATCTTTCCGTCCCTCCACCGTCAGAACTGATGAAGCTTCTTGAATGAGGTTAAATGTTTTTTTTCCTTCTTCCTCAAGGAAAAAAACAATCCAGTTGCCTTTTGAAGCAAAAATAAATAAATAAAACTTGAGGGGGGTTTTTTGAGACAAGTGGGGGATGATTCTCAGCCTCCCACCAGAGTTTAAGGGGTGAGGGAGAATCCTCCAGGCTCCCATTAGTGGCCAATGGCAAACTTATTACTTTGTTGATATTAATAGTTTTAAATACTTCATTGTGATTTTAGATGTTAGTACATTTAATATAATTTTAGTGTTTAAGTTATAATTTAATATAGGCTATATCTCAATTATAGATGTTAGTTAGGTTGCTTTACAAATTAAGTCTGTCTTAAATTCTGTGTGCTTTTTTTTTATTACCTGTACTGGTCTTTGGCTGCAATAAATTAAATTGGTGTGTTGTTTTTTAAAGTGTGCATGGATGTGGAATTGAAACAGTATTGCAAAATGACTCCTTTTTTTCCAAATGTTTTCTGTAAACTTGCAGAAAATCTTGTTTGGGAGTATTTGTGAAAACTATTTTTCCAATATTTTCGAGACATTTTAATTCTTTCAGGACTTTTTGAATCAATAAAGTAAGTTTCTTTTGAAAAAGAATCCATAAACCAGGTAGCCAGTTTTCAGTATCAAAATGTTCACCAGCTTCTAAATAAAGGAAAAGCGACTCGACTTTTGTGTTCAATCCTCTCCAGCAAGAGAAAATGTTCAATTAAGCAGTTGTGAGGAATAGAATGAAGGGATTCAGGCCCCAGTTGGGTCAAAAACATCTTATAAATTACCTTCTGGGCAAGTATGTCCCAGGGAGGGGTGGGTGGGAGGGAGGCATAGCTGCAGAGCTGAAACCCAGCCCTTTGTGCATGGACAGAGACCGTGGGCTTGGGTTGCATTGCCCCTCTTGCTTTCACTCCTAATCCTGGAGGACTCGTTGGAAAATCAGATCAGAATACAGAATGCAATACAGAATAGCAGAATAACAGACTTGGAAGGGACCTTGGAGGTCTTCTAGTCCAACCCACTGCTTAAATAAGAGACCCTATACCATTCCAGACAAATGGTTGTTCAATCTCTTCTTTAAAAACCCCAGAGCACCCACAATTTGAAATGGATTGCTTAGGTCCAGCAGGGAGGCTGGCTTGGCCTGGGTTGGATTTAGTCTACCAGTCTATCTCTAAGGATTATTTTTCCCCCATAAATGATCTAGAATGAAGGAATAAATGAGGATAACTCTTCAAATCTGCAGACACACCAAGCTGGCAGGAATAGCCAACACTTTAGAAGATAGTTTCAAGATCCAGAAGGACCTTGAAGACAGGGCCTTATCCAACAAAATGAAATTCAGCAGTGAGAAAAGTAAGGTTTTACTTAAAGGGGAAAAAAAACTAGATGCATAGGCACAGAATGGGTGGCACCTGGCTCAACAGCAGTAACTGTGAGAGGGATCTTTTTAAATATTTTTTTTAAGGTATTGATAAGACTGAGTTGAGTCCAGAGATGGGGAAAAAATGGTGCAAAGTCTGAGGAACAAAACATATCAGAGAGATTAGAAGGACTGGCTATGTGCAGCCTGGAAGGATAGAAGGGAAAATGGGATGAGAATAATCAGTGGTGATAGTCGACCCGGTTCTGCCCGGTTCTGTAGAGCTGGTAGCAGCAATGAGCAGCAGAGACCGAACCGGTTCTCTCCACCGCTCTGCTGTTGGGCCCACCTGCCGGCCAGGCTCCCATACTCACCTTGATCCACTGAATTTGAAGCGCAGCTGCTTTGCGCGCCACAGAATAGCGCCACGTGGCAGCTGCTGAAGCAACCAGAATCGTGCAGGTTTGCAGGAGGCGAGTTAGAAGGCCTCTGCACCTGTGCAAAGTGTGCACCAAGCCACGCCCACTGAACCGATGGCAACAATATTTGAATCCCACCACTGAGAATAATGTTCTAGAACTGGGGTCTGGAACCTTGGCCACTGTAAGACTTGTGGACTTCAACTCCCAGAATTCCTCAGCCAGCAAAGTTCAGCAAAGCAAAGCTCGCTAGGAACTCATTAAATTAAATTAAATTAAATTAAAGAACCCTTTTCCAACAGTGACCACAGCATGATTGACTTTTGTTTCAACATACGTCCACACAAAAATCATCACAACAACAGAATCCCCAATTATAACTTCAAAAAAGGCAACTATGATCTTACAATCAACTATCTCTCTTCCCTTGATTGGCAATTTCTATTCACTGGATGCAATACTGTTGAAGACCATTACAACATGTTTTTACTTGAAGTCAAAAGAGTCATCAGACTATATGTACCAAAACCAGAAAAAACAGATTACCCATAACAATAAGGAAGCTTCAATCCAAAAAGAAATCACTTTGGTTGAAAAACAAATCTGGTCATGTTGCCAACTTCAAAAGCCGATACAAAAATTTATGCCACCAGATAAAGACTGAATTCACCAATTATCACATTAAACAAGAGGAAAACCTTCTACGCACCAATTCCACCTGTGCTTTCTACAATTTTGTAAACAACAAACTAAAAGACTCAAGGTCCATCCCTCCCCTGAAAGGACCTAATGGTAAAGACTTCAATGATGACACTATTAAAGTCAACCTCTTTCACACATTCTTTGGCTCAGTATTTGTAAACAGCAATGGATCATGCCCAGTATTTCCTAGTCGAACCACAGACAACTACAATGATCTAATACATATCGATTTTACAGAAAACACTGTTGACAAAGCACTGCACAATCTAAAACCATCTCTATCTATTGGACCAGATGGAATATGTGCCTACTTCTTAAAAAAGCTATCCACTGCCATAGCCAAACCTCTAAGCATAATCTTTGAAAAATCCTTCAGGACCAGCTGCTTGCCAAAACTATGGTCACAAGCCATGGTCATCCCCATTTTCAAAAAGGGAGACCCCAGCCTAGTTGAAAATTACAGACCAATCTCTTTATGCTGCGTCACCTGTAAAGTCACAGAATCAATTATTAACCAATCCATCATCCTCCACTTAGAGACAAACAACTTACCCTCTAATAAACAATTTGGTTTTAGGAAAAAACTATCCTGTAATCTGCAACTCTTACACTGCAAAAACACATGGACTACACAACTCGATCAGGGCAAAGCAATAGATGCAATCTACACAGACTTCTCTAAAGCCTCTGATTCAGTGGTATACAACAAACTACTCCTAAAACTACAGTCTTATGGTATCTCTGGACACCTGCATAACTGGATAGAAGCATTCCTGTCAAACAGACAACAAATGGTCAAAATTGGGAGCGTCCTATCAAATTCTGTACCTGTCAATAGTGGTATCCCCCAAGGCAGTGTTCTGGGACCAACTCTCTTCATACTCCACATAAGTGACCTCTGTGATCATATTAAGAGCAACTGCATTCTCTTTGCTGATGATGTAAAGCTATTCAACACCACAGACAATACTGCTACCCTTCAAAAAGACCTTGACTATGTATCAGAATGGTCAAGCAAATGGCAACTTCAAATCTCAACAAATAAATGCTCTGTCTTACATACTGGCAACAAAAAAAATCAGAAAATAAAATACAAGCTGAATAGTCAAGACCTTGTTGATGATACAAACTCTGTCAAGGATCTTGGAGTACTAATTTCTAATGATCTAAGTGCTAGAGCCCACTGTAACTACATAGCCAAAAAGACATTAAGAGTTGTTAATCTAATCTTATGTAACTTTTTCTCTGGGAATATCACAGTACTAACTAGAGCATACAAAACATTTGCTAGACCAATACTTGAATACAGCTCATCAGTCTGGAACCCACATTACGTATCTGATATTAACACAGTTGAGAAAGTCCAGAAATATTTCACAAGAAGAGTTCTCCGCTCCTCTACTCGTTGCAGAAGACCTTATGCCACCAGACTTGAAATTCTAGACCTAGAAAATCTAGAACTACGCCGCTTTCGGTCCGATCTAAGTATGGTATATAAAATCATACATTGCAATGTCCTACCTGTCAACGAATACTTCAGCTTCAACCATAACAATACAAGATCAAACAACAGATACAAACTCAAGGTTAATCACACCAAACTTGATTGCAGGAAATACGACTTCAGCAACAGAGGGGTCAATGTCTGGAATACTCTACCTGACTCTGTGGTTTCTTCCCCAAACCCCACAAACTTTAACCTTAGACTGTCTACTATTGACCTCACCCCTTTCCTAAGAGGTGTCTGTAGGGGGAGTGCATAAGTGCACCAACGTGCCTACCATCCCTGTCCTATTGTTTCTTTTATTTTTTTTATATGTATCCATGTATTCATATCTAAGTTTTTACTTACACCTATTATCTTGTAAGCAATTGACAAACCAAATAAAATAAATAAATAAAGTCTTAAAGTGGCCAAGGTTGAGGACCCGGTTCAAGAAGGCAGTATTTTCAGTATTAAGCAAAAAATCAAGAAACACTGGGGCATAACCACAACCTGACAGGAGGGAATTTCAAACGCCAGGGTAGAGAGAGCTTGCAGCCAACTTCCAGCAGAGGTTATGATTCAGTCATCAGTATCTGAGTTTAAACATAAACACATGTCCAGCCAAGCATTTTGATAGAATAACATTTATTCACACAATCACAGGATAACCAGATTTTTTTTTCCAATAATGCCAATAATCCTTAGGAAAGGGTTGTCAGGTCTGCTCCAACTGCACTAAAATGATCAGAATCCACGGGGGGGGGGGGGGGGATTGAGGGGGGGCTGTTTATTGGATGAGGAGGGGTCCAGCGGTTGGAAGGCTGGGCTTGGGGAAAGGAAGCAGGCAAGATGAAGGGGCGGAGGAGCCATCTTGGTGCCTGGATGGCTGCCCCCTTCATGCTTCCAGGCTGCGGGGGAAGCTTCGGAGTACAGCAAGTCTTTTGCAAAGCGCATTGAACACAGCGGGGGGAAACAGGCTCACGAGGAATTATCACATTACAAACACGATACTGAAACATTAAGGTAAAATGCACGGAACTCATGAAAATGCCCTAAATAATCTCCGCTTTGAAACTCTTGAGTGGCCCCTACTGAAGACAGCTGAGCATTAGCTTTTTCCTCCTTCCTCCGCCTGCTCTTCGTCACTTTCCCCTCCTCCTGCGAGTTTCTGGCGGGCGAAGTCCTCGACCAAAATATCATCGCTGGAAACCGCAGGAAAAAAGAAAGGCAGGTTTCAAAATGAGAGTCCGAGCTGTGATAGAATCAGCCTCGGGTCTTGCGTTCAAGCCCTCCTTCCCTCCTGAACCCTTCTGCCCAGGGCAGGGCAGACTAGTACTTCTGCCTGTACCCATGCGCAGCCAGGCCCACCTATTTGCTGAGCCCAGAGCTCCAGCTCCGGTGCAAAGACTGAGGAGACTGGAAGGAAGCAGAGCTGAAAGGTCCAGCTCTCAGAGCTTTGGGGTGCCCTCCCCAAAGACCCTGGTTCTTGGGGTCTGAGGGGGTGGGAGGTCTTTGGGTTCTGCTAGTGGAAGTCTGTTCTCCCAGATGGGCGGGGGGGAGCATTGTGGTTCGCCAGCAGCAGGTGTGGATGGCTGAGGTATCGGAGAGCAAGGACTCAGGTGAGGGGGGCCTGCGTGTGAGGCAGGGGTGGGGCCAGGACCATCAGGGAGTGGAGTGCTGCCTTCGGAGATGGTGGAGGCTGGCAGCAGCGATGAAGAGGCCCCTGAGGAGCCTGTGCGCAGGGCGCATGCACGGAGGGCTGCTTGAAGGAAAGAGCAGCTGCAGCAGCACGGGCAACTCGGGAGTAAGGCTGCAAGGTAATGGCCCCTCCCTGAGAAGATGAAAGCCAGCCTGAGAGACTGACATTCTTTGCAGGAAGCAAAGAAGTTGCTTCAAGCCTTGTGGAAGTTTGGACTCTCTTAGTTTGTGTTTGGAGACTCTGTGTTTGAAATATTTCTTGGCAACTTTATCTAGCGTTCTTGGCAGCCTTGCACAACCTTAGCAAGGCTCGTTCTTATCAGAGACAATTAGTTTGGAACAGCCTTTCAACCGTGAAGGAACGGAATTCGTAAAGAATCAATAAAAGGTTTTGCTGTTACCTCTGTTAAGTGTTTGTTTCCTTGGAACAAGGTTTGGGTCAGAACAGGGAGGGAGGAATGAGGCTGGACACAACAGGCCAATCCCACCAGGCAGATGATGATATGGGACCACCACAAGGGATGGAAGAGGAAACCAGTTCAAAACCCAGCAGTTTCAGATACTCGTTCAAAATATAGGAATGTATAAATATGATTTAGGGGTTTGGGTTTTTCTAAAGAAATGTTTCTCAGCTTTGGCAACTTGATCCCCAGCCAACAATGGGGAATTCTGGGGATTCACGTTCACCCACCTTCAAGTTCCCAAGGTTGAGAAACTCTGATCTAAAAACTAGCTGGAAAAAAAAATGTACAAGAAGATTGCCACATTTTCCTTCTACAGTGAAACACGGCACTGTTTAAGCTTCCCAATGAATTAACTTTTCATAGAAGTTGAAATTCTGCAAAATTGCATAAAAGTACATTTTGGGGTAATCAGAAGAATCCCCAATTCTTAACAACGGTGAGTTTTTGTCAGAGCTAAATTTATTTTGGAGAATGAATTATCCATAATGACACGCTGCCAATTCTAGTGTGCAGCCCTCTTTTCTTACCTGGATATTGCTGTCAGTCAGGAAGAGGCAGAAGACGGAAGAGAAACGCAGATGCTATTTAGTCACATTAATCATGACAACGTTATCCAAGAAAAAATCCCTGCCCACCTATACCTATTGGCTGGCTATGTGCAACACACACGCACACACGCACACACACACACAGTAACCAAGCAGGCAGGTCCAACTTCTCTGGACATTTTTGAAATGCTGGGCAGTTGGATCATTCAGGGGGCCAATGGGGGCCTGCAGCCTTACAGGTACTGAAAACTCTAGTCAACCTTCAGCCTGGTGCAGCCTGATGGGATTAGCCCCTCCCAAAACAGCTCTTGTCGGTGGAGGGTTGGTTGATGGGGGGCTGTTATTGTTTATCCTAGGGTGCTGGTATCGGAACCACTCCACTCTGGAGCATCAGTGGTGCCATTTAAATATGTGGTCAGGTTCTCTCCCACGGCACCAAAATGATCAAAAACTGGTAGGGGGTGGGGGGGGGGGAAGAGTCGACTGAGAGGGGGCTGCACAGTAGATGAGGGAGGGTCCAGCGGTGGAAAGGCCAGGCATGGGGAAAGAACCTCATTTATTTTATTTTTTTCATTTTCATAAATGAAAAAAAACTTGCTAAGGTTGAGAATCGCTGCTTTAGACCAGCATGTCTCAACTTGGGCAACTGCAGACAGAGACCCTGGGAAAATCCCCCCAAAAAATGTCTGCAGGAAAATCCCCCACCCCGTATTCCTACTGACCGATCGTTCTTAATTTGGATCGCAGAACGCCATCTCTCTCTCTCCCCACCCCCCACCCCCGAGAATGGAGCTGAAAAGCAGGTTAGGAATGTGGCTGCCTTGGAGTTGGGGGGACAGAGAGAACATCACAGCCAGCCTTCCGAGGTTAGATCAGATCTCTCTCTCTCTCTCTCTCTCTCTCTCCCACCGTCAGCAAGCCACTGTCAGTCAAAATTCATATTGGTAGTCCGCGGGATTTAAAATTATGAGTTTGGTCCAAAAGGCTGGCGACCCCTGCTATAAACCTCCTCCTTCCAATGTCCATTTCTAAGAGCAGCATGAAATCCTCCCCAAAGGCAGACATTTGCTGCCTTGCCTTGGGCCCTTTGGGGAGACGGGGTGCTCCTGAAGACAGGCCCCTCTCAACCCCCCCTTCCTCCATCAGTGGCCCCTGGATTTTGCCCAGCACGGAAGGAGGGGTGGGGGCATGCGGCTGATTCCAGTCTGGGGGTCTGGAGCATTTCCCAGAGCCTTGAAAATGTCTTGAGACAGTGAGGCAGGGGCGCTTCCTAGACAGCACTTACTTTCGGGGGGCTTAGGGTGCATCAGAATAACCGGCATCTCAACAGAGACATCACTGAAAAACAAAACACATCAATTTGTCCAAAGGAGGCAGAAAATTTTCTTTAATGCAGGATTCATTTAAGTTTTGACACGTTCATTTGTTTTATGTAGGCATTTGTTAACTGACTGAAATTATGACCCTGGGCCATAAGCAGCAGAACGAAAAGAAACCCAATAATAAATAAAGGGTGGTTTTTTAAAAAAATCAATGGAATATACAACAAAAATACACATGTTGTTCTGCCTCACGGATGTCTGACTCCAAAGGCAGCTGATAACCGTCAGACGGCCCTGGCCCCATCTCTGCCTCTGACGCAGAGCCCTCATCCGAGCCTTCCCCAGACTCCAGGACTGGCCCATGTTCCTCCCCAACCTCCTCACTGTCCAAGTCTGCCTTTACTCCCTTGCTCCTTCATTGTTCCCTTCTGGCAGCTCTGCGCATGTGCACATTGGGAACAGGCTCCAGCTGTTCTTCTGCCCAACTGATCTCTGACTCCGAAGGCAGATGATAACTGTCAGACAGCCCTGGCCCCATCTTTGCTTCCGATGCAGGGCACTCATCAGAGCCTTCCCCAGACTCCACGGCTGGCCCAGGTTCCTCCCCAACCTCCTCACTCTGCCTCTATGCCCTTGTTGGCAAACCTATGGCATGAGTGCCAGAAATGGCACGCAGAGCCACTTCTGCCAGCACGCGAGAGCTTGCCCGGAAGAGCCCCACTGTGCTGCCCGACAGCTGATTGTCGGATATCTGGCATGCAGGAGACGCACGTGCATATGCAGAGATTCACAGCGGGGTTCACATGCACAGATGTGCGGCGCATGGGGGGATCGCATACACATGCACAGATGCATGGCGTGTGGGGGCCACGCGTGCATGCAGAGAGAAATGCAGTGCACATGGGGGGAATAAATAGTGCATGCACATGGCATGTGGCTGGGGGAATCACGTGTGCATGCACAAGGGGCATGGGGGGGCAGCATGCATTGCCTTCTGGATGCTGGCACACAAGCACGAGCATAATTATCGGCAC
The DNA here is from genome assembly GCF_900518735.1 of Pseudonaja textilis. Next base: position 13,447,730 of record NW_020769328.1, on the reverse strand, counting down.
GGGAGCTGAAAAAGGTTAGCCACCACTGCTCTATGCCATGGGGGGTATTCCCTGCTAATGGTGAGGGCAGGAATGGCACATTTTGGTACATTCTGACCAGGAATTACAGCCCAAATTGTTCACACTCTTCTATGCAAGCACAATCACTAATCTAGGGACTACCCTGAAAGCCAGCTTACTGGCATTCCAATAACCCACCAAGCAGGTGTGGGATTCTTCCAGTTCTCACCTATTCTCTAGAACCGGTTGTTAACATTCTAAGCAGTTCAGAGAACCGGTTGTTAGAAGAAATTACTGGCCTAATCCTGTAAGGAAGGCAGGAAGGAAACATTCTGGTGTTGCTTACAGAAACTGCCTCTCCGTTAACCCTTATTACATTCTTGGCAGGACTAGACTTCCTGTCTCAGGAACTTCTCTGGAGTTTTTTCCCCTCTTTTGCTGGTACTTTGCTTGTGTGGAGTGACCATTGAAAAAAATGACTTATGACCATTTTTCACACTTACGACTGTTGCAGCACCCCCATAGTCACGAGAGGCCAGGCGAGGAGATGCGTGCCTCGATGTGATTGATATTGAGTTGGCCACGCCCAGCCAATAACATGACCACCAAGCCACACCCACCAAGCCACACCCACAGAACCGGTTGTTAAACATTTGAATCCCACCCTGCCACCAACCTCAAAGGTATCGCCGCGTGGCAGCACACACTCAAGAGCACAGCCCACAAAGCTTAAGGCAGGCATCTTTCAAAACAACCGGGAATAAACTGATTTGCTGATCAATAACTGCGTACTTACCTTGATGTGAGATCTCCCAGGATGCTGTGAAAAGAAGAAAGGCTCAACATGGAATACACAAAGAGCACTTCACATATATGAAAGGGGAGATATTTTATTCATATATTTATGTTGTTATTTATTTCTTTTCTGCCTGTATTATTCTTATAAACCACTCAAGGCAATGAACATCCCCAATACTCCTTCCTTCTCCTATTTCCCCCACAACAACCCTGTGAGGTGGGCTGGGCTGAGAGAGTGATTGGCCCAAAGTCACCCAGCAGGCTTTCATGACTAAGGTGGGATTAGAACTCCCCATCTCCTGGTTTCTAGCCTGGCACCTTCACCCCTAAACCAAATTGCCTCTCAGAACAGCAACTCTCCGGTGCTAATTTTTTGCCAGTAAATTTCTGGGGTTCAGCCTCCAATCTCCAATTTCTGTCCAATTTAGACACAAAGGAGGAATGAAGTCATTCGTGTGTTTGCTTGATCACTTTCTGACCTGCTTTGGGTGGTGGGTTAATAACATACAAGCCAATTTACTTCTGTCTTTTTCAGGGAATTTTGCCCATCTAGTCTATCCCCCTGGAATGTCCTGTGGGTCTCCCACCTGAGTCCTAAGAAAGGCTGACCGAGTGTCATTGTTTAAAGATCAACTGAAGCTAGCTGGGCTTCAAACTGACCAAGAATGATGGAGAGAGAATAACCACCATACAATCCTGGAAGATCTTTGCAGCTCAAGACTGCGGATGAATATTTGAATGAGGGTTTGCTGGTCTTGAGCAAATAGACAGGGAGGAGAAGGGCTCTTGAGCAATTCGAGATTATTTTCCCCGAGTTTTTCTCCTTTAATTTAATGTCAATATCACGTTGTTAATATAGATCAGTTGTCATAATGTTTAAAACCAAAGGCTGCCCATATGTGTACAGGAAGTCCTCAACTTACGACCACAATTGAGCGCAAACTTTCTGTGGCTGAGTGGGACAATTGTTACATGAATTTGACCCCATTTTCCATCTTTCTGGCCACCGTTGTTAAGTGAATCATTGCAGCTATTAAAGTTAGTAACCCAGTTGTTAAGTGAATCTGGCCTCCCCCCATTGAGGTTGCTAGTTAGAAGGTCGCCAAAGGGGATCAGGTGACGCCCCCGGGACATTGCAACCATCGTAAATATGTGTCCGTTGACAAGCGTCTGAATTCTGATCATGTGACCATGGGGATGTTGCAACGGTCATAAGTGTGAAAACACGATAATTGGTCACTTTTTTCAGTGCTGTTGTAACTTCGAAATGGTCCCTAAAGGAAGGGTTGCAAGTTGAGGACTTCCTGTACTTGACCTAGCGGGTCGTATGAATGAAGCAGACTCAAAATACCAGGCAAGAACCTCCCAGGAACCGAGCAAAGGAAGACAAGGCAGTGGCCTAAGGCTCTGGGCAGATTGCCACTCAAAGCCATGGAAACTCCCTCCCCCACCCCCCCAGCACCCACCAATGCCCCAATGCTACCTGTGTCAAAATATTTCTAGGGTCTTTTTAGAGTTGCCATCAGAAAGGGAGGGGGCAGCAGTGCAGCAGCTTGCAAACAGAAACTGCATTCCACAAATGTTTTCAAAGATAGTAACCAGGTGACCAAAGTTTCTGCCACGCAAAATTCAAACTGGAGAGCCTGATTGATGACTCTGGGCTATGGACGTGTCCCATTGGAGAATATGAATTACGATACGTCCAGGGGATGTGGGGTGGGGGGGAAACCAGGGTCAAGGGTGACAGTGAATGATGTGCCTCAGAATTGACTACAACCAGGCAGTGCCGGCACGTTAACTCCCAATAAATCCTTTTGAAGTTTTGGAAGTTTGGCTCAAGACTCGTGATTTAAATGGGGGTAACTGCCGGAATCCTGACAGCCTGGAGCTGAGTTCCCCAAGGGAAAGTGTGGGGAGCGGGGACAGAGGGAGAAAGAGGCCCTGGGGCAGAATCCAAAGGGGGCTTTTCCATGCTCTCCGTCTGGGGGAAAAGACTTACCCTCCTCTCGATACCACCAAGGTGACTTTCACTTTGTAGGAAACCAGGATGCCCAGAACTTCTTTGTCCATCCCAGGCCTCAGGCTAGGAAGGAAGAAGGGGAGACGTTGGAAGAGCTGAGGAGCAAAAGAGCCAGAGGGAGGGAGGGGGGGAGGGGGGAGGGAGGGAGGAGGGGCTTCTTCCTCTTACATGGTGGTGGAAGCCAGGTTGGTGTCCTCGTGTTTGAGCTTGCCGTCCAGAGCCAAACCACGTTTCTCACGATTGTTGCTCAGCAAGGGAGTCACCGTGAACGTTTTGGAGAAAGTGGAGTTGGCAGCCACGTTCTCCCTACAGGGAAGGCAAGACAAGATCAGTGGACAAGAAGCTGGTGGGCTCGGCCGAGGCTTGCAAAAACTCCAGCTTGGCACCGGTTGGAGAAAATCTCTTTTTCCCCAGAAGAGAAATAGACAAAGCAAGTTATAAATATGTTAGAATATCAGAGTTGGAAGGGACCTTGGAGGTCTCCTAGACCAACCCCCTGCTTGGGCAGGAGGTTATATTCAGACCTTAATCAAGGGATATCTGATTTACGGGCCTGCACTCCCATTCTGTGGGCACCTTGTGCATGCAAAGGAGGAGCATTACTGTGTGCGTATGCACTGGAAAAGGCGAAAGGGACAGGTCCCCTCCGGTGCATCAAGACAGACAATTTCATGAGACTTCCCTGAATTCACTGGGATTATCCCCCAACGCATCCAAACCCAACCATTTCAGGATCCCCTGCTTTAGCTTCTGAACGATCAGATCACCAAAAACAGCTGCTTCCTCCATTTTTTCACTCCTCAATTCAGGAGTGACCTTTTCCCTGGTCACGGGCTTTCGTATCTCCACGTGACACGCAACTGTACAGATTCCATCTTCAAAACTGTCTAAAAGAACCCACGCTCTCCTTTTCAAACACGAATCAAACACGCGTGTAGCATGTTTCAGGGCAAAGCAGAAGACAAATAGACGATCTGCTTCTTTTGAGGGTGTCAATTTGCGCAGAAGGTTGGACTAGTCCAGGGGTCTCCAACCTGGGCAACTTTAATCCGGGAGGACTTGAATTCCCCAGCCAGCAAACCCTGTAAACTGCTTAGAGACGCTGTAAAGCACTGTGAAGAGCTATATAAGTCTAAATGCTATTGCTATTTTTCAATTTTTATTTCTATTTTATCATATAGTAACTTTTAATTTAAAAAATAAAAAAAACCGCCACCCCTCCAATGACTCCCACAATCTTTTACTCCCCTTACCCCGACTATGATTGTGTTGCCTAGGCCAGGGGTCTCCAACCTGAGCAACTTTAAGCCTGGAGGACTTCAACTCCCAGAATTCCCCAGCTGGCCAGGTTGCCAAGGTTGGAGACCCCCGGCCTAGGGGACTCTCTCTCCTCCCCCATTGCTCGGAGACTTTGCTGAAGACATTGTACTTTTGGGACTTTTGGGAAGGGAGAAGCTGTGTGTGTCCTCATTTCTGGAATTCTCTTCAGGGTTGCCAGAGCTCCAAGGCTCCTTCGCTGCCCCAAGAGAACATTCTACCGAGGCTGGCCCACCGCCCTCTCTTCTCCTCGACTCCCACCTGCCAAAGACAGGCCACTTACACAAATTCCTCTGAGCAGACCGTCTTCACATAATTATCGAGGGAATAGAGAACCACATCTGTGAGCTGATCAACTGGAGAGAAAAAGGGAGACACAGGAGTAAACCCCTAAGGTTGTAGGGAGCGGGGGATTTTATGCAGGTATCACAAGTTTATCAATCATGCAGGTGGAACTATGTCCCTAATCGTTTAACATTTCAGAATAACAAAATAATAGAATGGAGAGGGACCTTGGAGGTCTTGTAGTCCAATCTCTTGCTCAGACAGAAGATCCTATACCAGTGGTGGCTAACGTTTTTGGGCTCCTGTGCCAAAAAATTGTGTATTTGCACGAGCACGCTCACATGCCAACACCCAGAAGGCAATGCGCGTGGGGGGGGCACGATCCCTGAGCATGCACACACGATCCCCCTCCCGCCACCCCATTTCCAGCACTGCACATCCGCATGCCTCCCAGCTGATTTTGGCCTCTTTGAGGTCTTTTTTGGCCTCCCAGAGGCTCGAGGGAAGCCTCTGCAGCCTTTGGAAGCTGAAAAATGGGCCCGTTTCGTCACTTCTGGTATTTCCAGAAATATAGGAAGTGACAAAACGTGCCTGTTTTTCAGTCTCCAAAGGCTGCAGAGGCTCCCCTTGAGCCTCTGGGAGGCCAAAAGGGGCTTCAAACAGGCCAAAATCATCTGGGAGGCACGCGCATGCGCAGTCCATGAAAGTTTGGCTGGGGCTCGCGTGCCCACACAACTGGCTCTGCGTGCCGCTTGTGGCATGCGTGCCATAGGTTCATCATCATGGTCCTATACCTTTCTGGACAAATGGCTGTCCAATCTCTTCTTAAAACCCTCCAGTGATGGAGCACCCACATATTTTGAGTGTGTCAATATGAGTGGGAGGGTGGACTAGAAGATCTCCCGGGTTCCTTCCAACTCTGCTATTCTGTAAGTACACTACATGAATCTTCTAGTTGGTGGAATGTAAGCAGTGAATCATGGGTCAAAAAACCGGATTTAGCCATTCAGATAACCAACAATGAATGAGAATGGTGACTGTTTGGTGAATGTCTCCTTAGAAAAAGATCCGTTTTGAATATGCAATTTAAGCGTGAGCTTACAATGTATGTACTTGGCAAAGAAAAACACCTCAAAAGGGTGGTTGTTGGTGGAAGATTACAAGATTAGTGAAAGATCCACGGATGCTTTTTCCAGAACCACATTCACGTGCTCTGCATGCTGTATAATAGGAAGTGACCTGATCATATTGTCTAAACTATGACTGCCTGAATATCTTTGGCCGGAATTTACTTGGGATAAGCTTAGGGTCACCACAAAGGCTACAAACTCTTTGGCTCTCCTACACCTATACACACACACACACACCGCCCCCAAGGCATGACTGTTAAAGCCACTGAACATCATAAGGCAGAGTTTCCAACCTTCATCTGGTGACCAGTTCAGATGAAGAATTACTGGGCGACGCAAAAGGTTAAAAGAAGAAGGTGGACTGAAGGCCCAAATGGGCAAAGGCTGATTCCACCATGAATGGGCTGCTTCGATGGCTTGTTTAATTTGTGCCTTACCTGATATTTTAATTTTCTTTACAATCTTGTTGGTGGTATTGTTTATGTTCACATTCACTCCAATTGGGTCCCCATGGTAATAAATCTGAAATGACAATAGGTTACTAAAATCAGGTAGAAATTAGGCATCCTGTTATGGTGGAGAGGAGGCACCCCTAAGCTCTGCCCTCTCTCCTTTTTCCCTTCTAATCTTTTGATGCTACACTGCACACCGATCGAACTACGATTAGAAGACATCCAGTCTTGGGAAGGCAATAAACGTGGTGAAATCAGAAAAAGTTGATGACGAAGTAGCACCTGTGAAAAGGGCACGTATTCTAGAAGGCCCTGCAGTTTCAATGAACCAGGAGCCAAGAATTCGGATTACCAAACAGAGCTTCAAGGACAGAAACTGAACCTGTCTGAAAGCAGGACAGAGGGCCAGGACAGAGGATCTAGGCAGGACAACTCGCCACGGCCAACTCGCCATGGACAATTTGCTGTGGGACAATTTGCCATGGAACAAGAATTACTCTAATATTGAAGAAATGGTGGGACATAATCATTAAAGAAAGGATGCCAAAGGAGGGATAAAATGAAATGTGAATAACTAAAATTAAAACAGTTTTGAAATCATCTGAAATCATAAAACTGAACTGTTGAATTGAGTTGGCCAGTTGGCCCTTTTCAAGGACAGAGACCATCTGCCCAAAATCAACGGAGAAGAGGTGGCAGCGACACTGACCTCTTTGTCCATGGACGCCTCAAGGTGCAGGGGCTTGTCCGACATCATGAACTGCCTGGTTATTTGAGTTTTGGGCGAGGGGCTCGTGAGGGTGGGAGCGAACTGCACCTTCCGGATCACCAGCCGCACTGAGTTCCTGGAAACAGAGGAAACGGAGGTTGAGCCCTCCAAAGCCCCAATGAGAGGCAGGAGAGGGAACCCGGGGGGGTCTGTGTGTGTGCCTGTGTGTCTGTGTGTGTATCTCTCCCTCTGTCTCTCTCTCTGTCTCTCTCTCCCTCTGTCTCTCTCTGTCTCTCTCTCCCTCTGTGTGTGTATCTCTGTCTCTCTTTGTCTCTCTCTCTCTCTTCTCTCTGTGTCTCTGTCTCTCTGTCTCTCTTCGTGTGTCTCTCTGTCTCTCTGTGTGTGTCTGTGTGTCTCTCTCTGTGTGTGTCTCTCCCTCTGTCTCTCTCTGTGTGTTTCTCTCACTCTGTTTCTCTCTGTGTGTCTTTCTCTCTCCCTGTCTCTGTCTCTCTCTCTCTCTGTCTGTCTCTGTGTGTGTGTGTGTCTGTCTGTTTGTCTCTCTGTCTCTCTCTGTCTCTGTCTCTCTCTGTGTCTCTGTCCCTCTGTCTCTCTATCTGTGTGTGTGTCTGTCTGTCTCTCCCTCTGTCTCTGTCTCTCTCTCTGTCTCTCTCCCTGTCTCTGTCTCTCTCTCTGTCTCTCACTGTCTCTCTCTCTCTGTCTCTCTCTGTGTCTGTGTGTGTGTGTGTGTGTGTCTGTCTCACTCTCTGTATTTCTCTCTGTCTGTGTGTGTCTCT
>NW_020769328.1:13420251-13440125 GCF_900518735.1 Pseudonaja textilis | reverse complement strand
CTCTGTCTCTCTGTCTGTCTCTCCCTCTGTCTCTCTCTCTTGCTGTCTCTCTTTCTCTCTGTCTCTCTCTCCCTCTGTCTCTCTGTCTCTCTGTGTGTGTGTCTGTCTCTTTCTCTGTCTCCCCCTCTGTCTCTCACTCTCTCTCTCGCTGTGTCTCTCTGTCTCTGTCTCTCTCTCACCCTCTGTTTCTCTCTCTGTCTCTCTGTGTCTCACTGTCTGTCTTTCTCTGTCTCTCCCTGTGTGTCTCTGTGTCTCTCTCCCCCTGTTTCTCTGTCTCTCTCTGTGTGTGTCTCTTTCTCTCTCTCTCTCCCTCTCTCTCTCCCTCTGTCTCTCTCTCTGTGTCTCTCTCCCTCTGTGTGTCTGTCTCTGTGTCTGTCTCTCTCTTTGTCTCTCTCTCTCTGTCTCTGTGTGTGTCTGTCTCTCTGTCTGTCTGTCTGTCTGTCTGTCTCTGTCTGTCTGTCTCTGTCTGTGTGTGTGTGTGTGTGTGCCTCTCTCTCTTCGTCTCTATCTCCCACCCTCCATCCACCCCCTGGGCTCTAAAGAGAAGCTGGAAATACTTCATGTAGCCTTTACCTGTCACCCCACTTCCCAGAAATGTTTCCACCTGGAGATTAAGGAGAAAATAGCCATAGGGAAGACTGGAATTGGAGTGTGAAGGCCAAGTGGAAATGATTTTTGGAGACAGGAGGGAGAGACACAGCTTAGACAACAGTCTGATAAATGAAATTTAAGTCCAAGGGAGGAAGAGTAATGAAAGCATCCCAAGAGGGACCCTCCCTAATTTAGGAGAGAATAAAGCTGTAGGTAGGAAGAGATACTTTCAACGTGATGGGTCAGCAAGGCCTGGAAAATATGCAGACTTTGCAGATATTTTGGGGGGAGGAAGAGGCAGCTACAATACCCCCCCTTCCCCATACCAAACCTGTGACTGCAATGTTAACTTGAAGACAGGAGCCCAAAACCCAGCAAAGAGACGGCATCCCATGTCTGGGCACTAGTTAGCCATCCCGAGTCAAGGAGTATCTGGATGTGGATATCTAAATCAGGATCATTTGCCCTTCCAACTCATCAGTATCTGAGCCCAAGTTTTTCGCCCTCCAAACACAAGGACAACAAACAACACCGCTCTAAAGGGAGCCTACATGCCTGTCATTCATGACCACAAAGATCCAAACGATTGGGTGACCATCGGGGACTACTATCCCCACCCACTTATCTCAAATCTACTAGACTGGCCAACCAAAGGCATGCCTCTTTTCACAACTAGAGCGGAGAAGTATTTGCAACCTAATCGGAATGGAAGAGGACACCAACATTTAACAGCCTACGAAACAAGATAAAGCAAGTTTGAATACACAGTAATATCTTTTGGTCTGGTTAACCGTGGAACTGTTTCATGAATGACATATAGTAAATAAACGTTAAAAATTGCAGGCTTTACTTCTTATGGATTTTCTCTTCTGGGTCTTGAGCACAAAATGCCTTCACCTCAAAATCCACACCACAGGACTGCGGGAGACACAAGAGCAGAGGTTACACGTTGAGGAAGTGCCTTTGTTGTGCCTTTATTTACAACGATCATTGAGAAAGTTTAAAAGAGGAATTTTAGCCGCTTGAAGTGTCTTGAAATGTCGTAGAGCATTTATTCCAGGTTGCCATTGATGTAATGTAAACTGAGTCATAGGAAGATAAAAAGCAGTGGCAGATGGGCTAATCCCCAGGTGAGATTCCTGCATTACATCTACGGAGATTCTGAGTCATTCAGGTCATGGCTGTCCCAAAGGTGTATTTTCAAAAAGCACCTGGCCTTTGCCCGGTGCTACAGCTAGGGAGTGAGTCAGCCTGAGAAAGAAAGCCTTGGGGCTTCCAAGATTGAGGAGGCCCCCAGGGGTCCCTGAATTCACTCTTGTCACTACGGCTGGCCCTCGGCTTGGCTGGCACCCCCCTCTACGGAGTAGAAGAGTGAAATCCACACACAGAGCTGCCACCCACCTTTCCACAGTCATCATCTCCTGGCTGAAGGGTGATTGAACAGGGCAGATTGGTCGCCATCTATGGGAAGAAAAAAACCGAATGTAATAACCATCCTGAAGAGAGTTCCAGAAACGAGGACACACACAGCTTCTTCCTTCCCGAAAGTCCAAAAACTACGATGTCTTCAGCAAAGTCCCCGAGCGATGGGGGAGGAGAGAGAGTCCCCTAGGCCGGGGGTCTCCAACCTTGGCAACCTGGCCAGCTGGGGAATTCTGGGAGTTGAAGTCCTCCAGGCTTAAAGTGGCCCAGGTTGGAGACCCCTGGCCTAGGCAACACAATCATAGTCGGGGTAAGGGGAGTAAAGGAATGTGGGAGTCATCAGAGGGGTGGCGGCTTTTTCTTTACTTTTTAAATTTAAAAGTTACTATATGATAAAATAGAAATAAAAATTGAAAAATAGCAATAGCATTTAGACTTATATAACTCTTCACAGTGCTTTACAGCGTCTCTTAAGAGTTTACAGAGTCAGCCTGCTGCCCCCAACAATTTGGGTCCTCATTTTCCGACCAGGGAAGGATGGAAGGCTGAGTGAACCTTAAGCAGATCAGAGGGGGCTTTTTTAGGTCTGTTATTAAGTTATAATATGATATACAAAGGGAATAAAAAAGCAAATATTAGGGAAATAGGGAAAGAAAAAGGGAAGTGGATCAGGGGTAGGATGTAAATATTTTTATCACTGGTTCTGTGGGTGTGTCTAGGTGGGAGTGTCTAGGTGGGCGTGGCCATGTGATTGGGTGGGCGAGGCTTCTTCTTGTTTTTGCAGCACCCACCCACCCCGCGCTCCATTTTTTTGCCTCCTGGGCCTCAGGGAAGCCTCCTGGGCGAAGCAGGGAGGGGGAATCTCAGAACAGCTGATTGTCAGAATAGCTGATTGTCAGGAGGGGGGGGGAAGAAATACCAGTTTGGCCGAACTTGTAGTTGTTTTTTTTACTACCGGGTCACTTGAACCGGGCCGAACCGGTAGAATACCACCATTGAAGTGGATAGTGGGGGAAAGCAAGGAAAAAAGAGGGGACAAAGGCATTGACCTCCAACTTCTTTGGTGCAGTAAAATAAGGCATTAACATCTACCCTCAACTTTTTACTTTCTCATAATAATAGAAACCAGCCATTTCTATAACAACAGAGCCAATCAGAATTGAACACCTGACTGTGTGCAGAGTCAGCCTGCAATTCTGCATTCTAATCACTGTGCCATTAGAACTCCTAAAAACTAACTCCTAATAAGTCAGAAAGAAGAGAAGAGTCGAAAGAACTGAAGGAAGAAAAAGCTAGTGACTTCTGACTTTTTCCTGTGCAGTAGAATGCAAAAAAAAAAACAGTTACAACCTCAGTCTTTTGCTTTACATTGGAGGAATTTGTGTTGATGGGGTTGTGAACAGGGCCCACAGCCACATCTTAGAAGCTTCTGGAGCCACATGTATGGCCATACATGCAACAACTGCACTGTGGGAAAGAAAGGGGGAAGGAGAAGGGGGAAGAGGGCAGTGGTGGGATTCAAAGATTTTTACCACCAATTTGGTGGGCGTGGCTTGGTGGTGCATGTGCACCATCTTGCGTGCATGTGCGTGCCAAATGCAGACTTTGTGCAGGCGCAGAGGCATTTCCAACTCACCTCCTGCAAAGCCTGCACGATCCCGGTCACTTCAGCAGCTGCCGCGCAGCAATTGCTGCGCTGCACAAAGAAGTTGTGCTTCAAAAGTAGGGAATAAAGGTGAGTATGGGAGCCCAGGTGGGCAGGTGGGCCCAACAGTAGAGTGGTGGAGAGAACCGGTTCAGTCTCTGCTGCTCATCGGCGCTACCGGCTCGGCAAAACCGGGCTGAACCAGTAGAATACCACCGCTGGAGGCGGGAAGGGAGAAGGGAAGCCTCACAGATCACTGGATACCTGAAAGGTGAACGGGTAAGCATGTTCTCCTAACTTCTTCGTCAACTTCTCCTGTAAGGGGGTGAGGGTCTTCGGAGTCTGGTCTGGCACTGGTGGGTAAAGTTGAGTTGTGAGGAGATAGAGATCCTTCCTGAAGGTCAGCCCAATGACATCCAGGTCATCTCGACCATACCGGAATGCACATGTGAGGGTCACATAGACTGGACCGTCGGAGGATGGAGGATGAGGGGAAAAAAGAGAGAGAGAGAAAGACAAGAGAGTGCTTGTAAGCAGGCTTAGGTGGAGAGACAGAGGAAAAAACACAATTACCCTTAGTTCAGAATAAAAAGTTCCCCAATCAATGTAGTTAAGTTAATTTCATTTCGGAGACCAGCAATACTACACATAGTAAAAATCAGAAAACCGGGAGTTCTTTTCCCCATGATGAGTCGTGTTTGGAAGATTGGGGGTCCCAGAATGGATCACAGATTTAAGACCTACATGAAGCCACTGGGTGGGTTTATTCATTGCTATCAGGATGCTGATGATATTCAATTATTTATATATATATATATATCTGTCACTGGAGATATGCTGGCTATGCCATTTATGCCGGGTTCTGGTGCCTGGGGGGGCGGGGGAGGTTCTGGGTGGGAAAGAGGTTTCAATTGAAAGTGGAGAGATTCGTTGTTTTGGGGTCTTCTGGATCCTTGTTGTCTTTGGTAGCAAATACCAAATATTTAGGCCATGTGTAACCGACAGATTGGAGGCCAAATTGTGATTTTAATATAGATTTCGTTTGTTATTTATTATTTTATTCTAAATTTTTAACTGGGTGTTCCTTGAGTGTTTTTACTTGTTCTGGCCTCTGTCTGTAATAAACTTGATTTGATTTGATACCCAGTATCTTTGGTACTGGATGTTAGATGTCCCTCAGACTGGCAAGCCAGACAACTGGATGAATTAATTCTACTTTATCATAGGGCTACATTAACGCAGCCTTGCAACTATGAAGATTCAAACTTCCCACACCTAATTTTAACCATCTGATCCATCAGGGAGGATCTTTCCCTGACCATTAAGTGACTGAGGGCTCCTGGTTCTCTTGACCAATTGTCTCCTAGGCAGCATCTCTTCTCCTCATCCCTCAAGGTCATCCATACAGTCCATTACATGGACAAACCTAGTACACAATCTGGGGGTCCCAATAAAGAGGAATATTTGTAGCTCAGGGTTGAAATGAAGGGTCCTTGGTGCTCTCTGAGCCTGCTTGTTTCATGACCCAACTAGGTAACATCAGCAGTGCTGGTACCGTTTGCTCTCAATTTAAATTCTGGTGACTTGCCAGTCTGTGTGGGTGGGAAGCCATCTTAGAGATTCTTTGGTTGGGCTGTTTACTGATGGCTCTTTGGCAGTTTCTTGATTGGGGTGTTGCTTACTTGGTGGTCCTGTGAAGTTGACCTTGGAGTTAATCTTGGCTGATCTGGTTACTGATTCCTGGTGGAGAAGTGCTGGAGGTTTTTTTTTTCTCTTTTGGGCTGGCTGATTGTCTGTTTTGCCCAGTCTATAGAGGCTGTTAATGTCTCTGTGTCTATTGGCAGCTGATTTGGGGGGTCCAATCTGGGGGTCCTTGTGAGAGGGTCCTCACAACTCCTGCTTGAGGAGCAAGTGACAGTTGTGGCTAAGAGGGCCTTGCACAGTTTCACGCTGTGCACCAGTTATGCTCTTTCCTGTGCCATGAGGCTCAGTGGTTCGTGCCCTGATCACCTTTAGGATGGATTACTCTAATGTGGTCCACATGGGGTTGCCCTTGAAGAATCACTGGAAGTTTCAACTGTGCTGGGTACAGCTGCGTGGACAGCTCCGTGGTTGTTAATCTCTTGCAATCTTGCCAATTGTGCATTTTATTAAGTTTATTGTTTTATTATGTTTATTGCAAGGTGGGTGGCCACATCAATTTGCTAAATATATAAATCACATTTCTGAAGAGGGCTAAGAGAAAAAGAAACAAGAAAAGTACCTTTCCTGTCACTCACGGTTTCAGGGTCTAGCAAAACAACTCCATCTAGAAATAAAAATATAACAGAACCAGATTTTTAAAAAAAAAACAGACCAAAAAGATGAAGAAGATGCAAAGGGCTGTCTAGTTTCTCTCCAGGCACAGCAGTAAAACCCCACAACCAATCTCCAGGTTTTGCAGAGAAAGCTGAGGATCCTTGGAGCCCAGAAGTTGCTGCCATCTATTCCACCTTGGCAATTTTAAGCCTGGCAGACTTCAACACCCAGAATTCTGGGAGTTGAAGTCTGCCAGGCTTAAAGTTGCCAAGGTTGGAGGTCCCTGATCTATTCCTCCTGTTGAAGGCAGAAGTCCAACAAGAAAAAAGGAGAACAAACCAAGTGCAATTCTGATTGCAAGTAACAGGTGGTTGATTACAAACTTTAAGGGGAAGATGACTACGTCAATCTCACTAAGGAGGGAAAAAGTATCCTCTGAAAGTATTGTGGCCTGGTTAGGGGGGCTTCATTTGGTGTGAAGGAGAGGAGTCCTAACATTGTTGGTATTGCAAAGAATGGATTGAATACAGCGGCCAAGCCCTGGGTTTGGCAAAGTATGAGTTTAACAAAGGCAGAATGGAAATATGGGCTCGAAGGAAAAGAGAGGCTGAACACAGGGGCCTTGGCCTATTATTTTAAATGACTCTATAATGAATTCACAAGCAAGATGAGCAAACATCATAAGGGCCCAAAGCAAGAATGAACAAGTTGGGATGCCAGAACCTGATGGGAACATTGGAATTGATGGGAACCGAGAGAGAGAACACAATAGAGAAGGTGTGATAACAGTGTTATCTATCGGGGATGGATTTACTGGTAGGGATACAAAGAACTTGAAGAGAAAAATGTGAAGGATTTAGGCCATGGGTCTCCAGCCTTTTGATTTACCTGGACTCCACTGAGTGAAGAGGAATTTTCTTGCGCTACATATAAAATATATCATATAATTAATGTATATAAATAACAAACTTCCTTTGTTTTTTTATTACATTTCATGGAGGCACATTGCTACCTATCAAGGGGCACGTCAACAAGCAAGTTTAACCATTCAAACAACAAAACGAGAAATTCCTGCAGGAAGAAGAAGGAAGAAACTATAACTGGACTGACACATTAAGGAACAATTATTCCCCCAAAAACCTTTAGATATAGGATGATGGAGAAATATCACTTATAGAAGGGGGAAAAAATTAACCCAGGCCAAGAGTCCAGCCAGTCTCCCTGAACCAAAGAAATTAATTCCATTTCCTCCCCCTGGAATAAAGCGCAGTCATCTGAGAAGGGACTTCATCAAGTGTAACACAAAGAAAAGTAGACCATATCTTCCCTTCCCCTTCCAAAAAGGGAGTCTCTTGGTGACAGGAGACTCACTACTCAAAGAAACGGAATTAAACTGCATTATTTTATACAACTATAGGTAATCCTCAATTTAAAACACTTCATTTAGTGACCACTCCAAATTACAACTTCACTGAAAAAGGGGACTTTTATGATCATAGCAACATCTCCTGTGCTCATGTGATTTACATTCAGAGGCTTGACCACTGACTCACATTTATGATGGTTGCAGTGTCCTGGGACCTTTAGAGCAGGGGTCCCCAATCTTGGCCACTTTAAGACTTGTGGACTTCAACTCCCAGAGTTCCACAAGTCTTAAAGTGGCCAAGGTTGGAGATCCCTGCTTTAGAGACCTTCTGATAAGCAAAGTCAATTGTTCTGACCAAGGCTTCCTGAGAACCTAATGAAACTCACACTGTCCAAACAACTCTTGTTTTATTTCAGTGCTGGGAATTATGTGCATTCCCAGCCCATAATGAGTCCCAAACAGTCCCTCGAGATAAGCACCCACGGTTCTCTCCTCTGAATTGCTGCCAACAACTAAAGTGCCAAATTAACTGTAAAAAAAAAAAACCCAACCGAACTACAAAGTCCACACAGAGCTTCAAGGATTAATCCAAACAGAGTGAACGACTTTGCTTCCTGCAAGGGCTTCTCTACCTTTGCACCTCCTTTATACCTTAGGGGAGGGGCAATCACCTCCCAGCCTTACTCCTGAGTCGCCCCTTTTGTTTCAGCTGCTCTCGCCTTCTAGCAGCTCTGTGCACACATGCACTGGGAACAGGCTCCCCTTGTTCCTCTGCCTTGCTGCTGCCAGACTCCAGAGGCTCCAGAGGCAGCACCCCACTCCCAGATGGTCCTGGCCCCATCTCTGCATCCGATGCAGGACCCTCATCTGAGTCCTCCCCAGACTCCCGGACTGGTCCCTGTTCTTCCCCACTGTCCAATTCCACTGCCATCAGCACAGGCTGCTGCCGAACCACAACATCAATGAGGAAGACAGATTCACTTAACAACCATGTTACTAATTTAACAACAGCAGTGATTCACTTAACAAATGTGGCAACAAAAGTCATAAAATGGGGCAAAACTCACTTAACAAATGTCTCACTTAGCAACATAAATGTTGGGCTCCATTCTGGTCATAAGTTGAGGCCTACCTGTACTGCTTTTATGATAAGGTTACAGAAACAGGCTCTTACACGTCTGACTATACCTCTTCCCACCCTGCCATTCCAGAGAGCGACGGGGGCTCAGTCCTGGGAGGCTCACCCAGATTTCCTTCTTGCTTTGGACTCCGCTTTCGTTTATCTGACTGTTTTCTAGGCTGTGGCCCTTCCTCTCTCAAGGTTACTCACATAGCCCCTTACATGACAGTTTATCCTTATTGAGGCACTATCCTGACTCTGGACTTCCATGCTGTGGGTATCTTGTTACCACCTCTAAGGAACCCTCTGGGCTGTAGGTACAATATAATCATCAGCACAAGGTACCTTATCTTCTTCAGTTGCAAATTTAATCCCTGGAACTGTTTTATTACCTTTTTTGCCAATGGCTGAGATGCCAATAAAAATAAGAAGGGAGAGAGAGAGGATAGGCAAGGTTTGGCCTCTTTGTCCATTTTTGTGTTTCAAAAGATCATATATTATGACTTTCTTTATAAGTATTTTGTATCCATGTAAAATGTTAGAGACACAATTCATCTTGTCCGAAGTCCTAAGCATCAAAGATAATTCCAGGTTATCAAAAGCTTTCTTCACAGCCAGAAAGATTATGGTTCCCGTCTTGTTGTTCTGATTTATATTATCAGTGAATTTCAAAATATATCTGATATTGTCTTTCAAGTATTGCTTCAGGGCAAGTCCAATCTAGTCAGGATGTATTAATTCACTTAAAAATCCATTTGTTTTCTTTGCAAGTAAAAGATGTCTGGCCCATATTTATGTCAAATGCCAAATAATTTCTTGAATGTGAGTGTGGGAAACCCTGTCAAGAATCAAGATTCATTATTATAGCCTATATTAGTAAACTAGAGTTCTAGCTATTTTTTTGTATTTGTTTTCTGACTTGACCTACTTTTAAAGGTCTGACACAAACATGGATTTTAGAAAGTTTAATTTTAACAAGATGGATAGTAAGAAGATACCATGGGAACAATTCTGTTTATGTAAAGCACCACACAGAGCAAACAAAGAGTACAGTCACCATGTGCTTTACTGCTCAGCTATATAACTCTAACAGGAAACAGGAAACTCTATTCGGAACAAAAGAGCATAGGCAATAGAGTATATACCATTGAGCCAAAGTTGTAACACTGCCATCTACTGGTTGAATACTACTCTAGTTGTTGCATAGAAATACATTCCCACAATGAATTCCAACAGTTACATTATAGCAAACTGAGAATACTTGAAAAACAATTTAAGGATTGTTTGAAACATATGAGTGAGGAAGAAAATTGGGAAACTGTATTTGAAGAGCCAGCTCACAAAGGGATTAAGACTAAGGAAGGGTGCTTATTTTAAACGGATGAAACAGATATAAACCACCAAGAAGGCCTACCAAGCATTAGCTCAGAATATAGGGCAAAGGTAGAAAATGAGCTAAGGCTAGTAAAAGAGGCAGAGAGGCAACAAGAAGAAAGGAAGAAAAACAAAAGAAAGGTCAACATGGTGAAAAAAAAAAAGGTGAGACCCTAGAAAGTGTGCAGAGAAGATGCAACAAAGATAATAAGGCTTCTGGAGCTTAAATTATACGATGAATGGTTGAGAGAACTAGGTATGTCAAGCCTAATGAAGAGAAGGACGGGGGTGACATGATAGCTGTCCTCTAGTTTTGAGGGGCTGTCACAGAGAAGAGAGGATCAACTTATTCTCCAAGGCACCAGAGGGCAGGACAAGAAGTAATGTGTAGAAACTTATCAAAGAGCACTCCAACCTAGAACTAAGGAGAAATTTTCTGACAGTGTGAACAATTAATCAATTGCTTGTCTCCTGGAATTGCAGGTGCTCCATGGCTGGAGGGTTTCAAGAATAGACTGGACAACCATTTGAGTGGGATAGTAATAAAAGTTAATGCCTTGAACAGGGGCTTGGACTAGAAGACCTCTTAGGTTCCTTCTGGCCCTATGATTCTGTATTCTAAGAATTGTTTCCCCATATATATCAAGAAGAGGAAGACAAAAGAAGAGATCAGCTCATTTATTACGCCAAATGGAGAAAATCCCAGTAAACCTAATGTTCTTGAAAACTCATAAAATATTATTTAATCTTTTTATTAATGAGCCAGGGTTGATGGATTAGACATATACATAGACATACAATGACAGGGATCTTGGAGGTCCACAGGGGTCTCCAACCTTGGCAACTTTAAGACTTGTGGACTTCAACTCCCAGAATTTCTCCTCCAGTCATGTTAACTCAGGAATTCTGGGCGTTGAAGTCCACAAGTCTTAAATGTGCCAAGTTTGAAGACCCTTGCTAGACCATTTCAAACAAACAGCTGTCCAGTCTCCTCTTAAAAGCCTCCGGTGATGGAGCAGCCACAACTTCCAGAGGCAAACCATTCCAGTGCTTAATTGTTCTCGCTGTCAGGAAATTTCTCCTTAGTTCTGGTTGTTTCTCTCCTTGATTAATTTCAATCCATTGCTTCTCGTTCTGCCTTCTGGTGCTTTGCAGAAAAGGTTGAACCCCTCTTCTTTCTGTCAGCCCCTCAAATATTAGAACACTGCTATCATTTCTCTCCTAGTTCTTCTTTTCACTAGACTAGACATCATGCGGGGCCATTCTTCTAGGGGAATTTTGATAAGAAAGCAATTAGACAAGGTTATATATTGGCCTCTTTAAAGTTCAGCCAATCCTCATTTTAGCTTAGTTTGGCACATCAAACTTACAGCAACTCTACGTTAATGGTGTTCCAAAGTGAAAGTACAGAATGGCTGGCAGGGACTCTGGTTCATTTGAGATGAGCCTTGTGTTGTCTTACAGAGTTTTGTAAAAGATTAATCACAATCATCAGAACAAGAAGACATTTTTTGCAAAGTGTCAACAGAGTTGACAGATGAAAACCAAAAGGGCTGAGCTAAACCCTTCAGTTTCCAACTGGCCAGAGTTGTTGTTCTGAGTGAAACAGCTACATTAAATGGAGCACAACAATGGCCATGTCTGACTTTTGAAGCAACAAAACAAAGTCTCTATCAATAGAAGAAATATTCAACATTTACTGTATTTTGAAACTGAACCAAAGGCAGACCTAAAATCTACATTTGACTGTGCATTTTTTGGAACCAAAATAGTAATATCAGGGTTTAGTCTATTGGTGAACAACTTATCCTAAATCCAACCCATTGATTTGCTAGTATAGGTTCTATCTCAAACCAATCCAGTAACTCAATGTTTCTCAACCTTGGCAACTTTAAGCTATGTGGACTTCAACTCCCAGAATTCCCTAGCCAGCACAGGCATTGAAGTCCATACCACTTAAAGTTCCAAGGTTGAGAAACACTGTCTTAACTGAATGGCTAAACATGCTCTGTCTTCCTTTCGCTTCCCCACCCCCAACTCATGCCAATTCAAATCCTAAATCAGGCCTAGCCACACCGTGCATCTCATGAAGTCAGCTCATGAAAGCACATGTCCTTTAATTTTTTAAAAAAGTGTTAACGAGAAGAGGGATTAGCAGATTCTTCCAACCGTTGGCTGCCCTGGACCAACACAACTGCATTAAGTAACTGTACAGATTATCTGGTTACAGGACCCTCTTGGCCTCTACATCACCACCTTCCAAAGGGTGCAGAATCTTTACAATGCAATCAGCACTAGCAGGATTTAAAGCAAATCACATACCGACAGGTTCCACAGACTCCACATGATCCACAAAGTCTCGCTTTCCCAGGTAGATGGATAACTGGATAGACAAGAGAGAGAGAAAAGCTGGTTTTCCACCTTGGCTTACAGATATCTTTCCCCCGATAATCTTTTTGGCCACTTCCATATACTACTACTTGGGACTCCAAAAGCCCTCCTTGATGGGACCTCATCAGTCTGGACCAGGGATCTCCAACCTTGGCAACTTGAAGCCTGGCGGACTTCAACTCCCAGAATTCCCCAGCCAGCAAAGCTGAAGAGCCAGGCTTCAAGTTGCCAAGGTTGGAGAGCCCTGGTCTGGACTAAGATATTAAGTGATTCTAATTTGCAGATAATGCAAAATTATGTAGAAAACAAATTCAAAATGATGTTTGGAAGAGTAGAGAATGGGCTGAGAAGTACAGAATAGAGTGTAAGATGAACCAGATGAAATGTTTGGCCTTTTATTGATTTACTTTTTCCTAAGAAATAAATCAAATACACAGTACACCATGTGATAAGACAATAAGGATATTTCTGTGAACACACTGGCACACATTAAAAAATGAAATTCTGCCAGCCCTTCAGGGCCAGGACAGCTCAAGCAAAGGGGGAAAAATAGCCCAGGGAAGAACAGCCGGGGTCCAACGCAGAGGCCTCCTGTGACACTGTATTTCTGGTGCAATTTAAGCTGCTTGGGAGCCCCCGCTAACCCGAGTCCCACTGGAAAAAAGATCTGTAGCTGAGAAGATTAATGGATTGGACAAAGATCGGTCCGGGCTTTTCTTGGCTGGCTGCTCTAATCCAGAAAATGGGGCTCGACCTTCTTTTGTATAACAGGCAGTCCTCGGGTCACAAGCGAGTCCAAATTTTACGCTGGTGCGTGAAACATTTCTTAAGTGGGTTTGACCCATTTTACAACTTTTCTTGCCGTAGTTGTTAAGTGAATCATTGCCTTTGTTAAGTTAGTAACCTGGTTGTTAAGTGAATCTGGATTCCCCACTGACTTTGCTTGTCAGAAGAGTACAAAAGGGAACCACGTGACCCAGGGACTCTGCGACAGTCATAAGTACAAGCCAGTGGCCAAGCATCTGAATTTCCATCAGGTGATCTTAGCGATACTGCGAAGGCCGTAACTGTGAAAAACAGTCATAAGTCACATTTTTCACTGCCATTGTAACTTTGAATGGTCACTAAATGAAATGTAAGTCAAGGACTCCCTGTATACAGAGATTATCATCTCAGGGCCAATCCCTGCAAGTGCCTGGATGTGTTAGAAGCAGAGGGGGTGAATTCAGCAGGCTCTGACCAGTTCTGGAGAACCAGTAGCAGAAAATTTGAGTAATTTGGAGAACCAGCCAACACCACCTCTGACTGGAGATTTTACAGTCTCCTTCCCCTGCCACACCCACCAAGCCACGCCCATAGAACCGGTAGCAAAAAAATTTGAATCCCACCACTGGTCAGACGAATCAGCCCAACTGAACTGTCACATCCATTGCTGGGCACTTACAACTCAGCCTTGGGTTTGGGATCAGGTTCAATTTCCCTCGAACGTCCATCTCTGCCCAGCAGTGCCAATGCCAGGTTGGCACTGCAGTTCCCCCGACCGATCCTATCCACTCTCCCTCATCTTACTTTAAGACCCCGACTGAACGCCAAGTAGCCAGAAATCCTCAGGCATGGGTGGGGCCAATTTAGCCTCTTTGTGATGTGTTTGTGGCAAACCCCAACCTTACCTTCTCATTGGGACAAGTCTTCTTATATACTCTGCCAAAAAAAAGAGGGAGGGGGGAGAGAAATGGGATAGGGCAAGGAGGGAGGAAGAAGAAATTTCAGAGGCTGGGCAACATATGACATACCCTAATGCTCAAGGGGGTTAATCTTAAGCACAAAATAGTTTGAACTTTTAAATGCATTCGTTAAAAGGCTGCCCATGAGGCATTCCTGAAGAGCTACAGAGAAGATCAATAATACGAATAGTGACTTCAGGCAGGAAGCTCTCCAACGTCTAATAGCAGATTCCTCTATCCCCAAGGCAGCCACTTTGCTCCTCCTGGATTTTTCCAGAGCCTGAAAGATCACAGCTTTAAATCTGAACTTCGGTAGCAATATCACTTTAGCTCCCTTCCCAAGATTCAGGGCCTTCCATTTTAAAATGTTCCTCCTCCCATTAACTAAAAAAGGGTCTCTGGAAGAAGAGAGGCTGTGAGGTCACCCGCGATCACTCCTTGCAAAGGTCCTGGGCTCCATCGGGGAGATGCGGCTCAGGAGGAGCCCTCTTGATTCTCAGGGTGGATCTCTCTGGGGAGGGCAGGGGGCTGCGAAGCAGTCACAGCTTCGGGATTGCTTATCATGACGGAAATAACCCATATCTTCCTGGGAGCTTACACCTCCAGCCTTAATTTTCTGCTCCCCAATGTTCACAAACTGTTTTTTTGTTAAAGGATTATAATTAAAATATTTATTATTTATAAAACGTATCAGCTACTTTTCCTGTAACATTCCAAATGTATCCATTCCAATTGTCCAAATAGAAGAGAATATCTGAACTGTGGAGTCCTTGGTGCTCTCTTGAGCTTTGTAGGCAGATTTTTCATGACCCAGCTCGGTGATGGCTGGTTTGCCTGAAGGCCAACATAAAGCGCATATATAACAGCCATATGCTGTATAGGGCAGAAGACTTGCAGAGTGCATCCATGAAGACCAACTAGACGTCAGAGGACACCATAAAAACTCATTCCTTAGTCTCACATCACGTGGATAGGCTCAACCACAGTTTCAACTGGGAAACTGTGAGCACCTTAGACCAAGCCCTAAGTCTAACCCTAACCCTAACCGTAATCCCTAACCCTGGCAAAGAAGGCTGAGGGATTTTTGGCATTCAGACAAACCAGCCATGAATAGATACGTACAGATAAACCGTACCATTCACAATTAAAAAGCTAAAAAGGAAACAAAAATACCAGAACACATCCTCTCCAGCAACTGGCACCCAGATAAGCAGGGATTAATACCAGACAATCACACAGAAAACAATACCCTAATCAAGCAACCAACAAGGAGAAAACCACACCCCCTTAACCCTTGCTGGGCAAGCTACTACTTATAGAACAAGGAGCAAACCTCCCACTCAATCAAGTTCAGACACTACCGAGGACTCCACCATTCTAATTGTTGCTGAAATTGTTAAGAGTTGAACAATATCACTGAAAACTGTGATGTAGTGGAAACCTGGAAACAAATTATGAAAGGAAGCTGAGCGGGTGGAGAGAAAGGGGTGCCATCTTCCTGTACTACGGAACGTGAGCAGGGAGACCTGGAGAATATCAGTTTAGCAGCCAATCTTGCTGGGGCTCTGGAGGCTCCAGCTGCCTGGAGCACAAGGAAAAGTGGGGTCGTGTTGGAGAATCAAGCTGAAGGTCCCTAGGGGTGCCTTGCGCTGGGCCTGGGCGAGGCAGTGAAGCGAGGCACATCCTTCTCACAAGACCACAGGGAAGATGCGCCAGACCTACTTTGGTCCATCAGCCATCTTTGGGGATCGGAAGCAGAACTCCTGCAAGAGATGAGAAAACTAAGCGGTAGGCCAGCAGTGCAGAGGTGGGCACCCAGCCCCTCCAAACAGCCCTCCCCACGAAGGCCCGACACATCCGAAGGAGGTCTCTGGGGGAAGCTTCTCCCACGGGGGCTCCCTGGAGTTCCTGCTCTGGCTAGAAAGAGCTGGAGATGTTTTTGAGCCAAACACAGGCAACGGGGCATCTGTACGGCAGATTTTTCACAGAGATGGCAAGGGCAATGGCCCGGGGGTCTGCAGCACTAGAAGAGGCTGGCCAACCCCTTTGGCTTCTTGCCCGGTCATGTCCACACAGTTAACAATACGTTGGTATCACTAGCATTGTCAAACTGGATCCCCCCTCCCCCATTAAATATGTCTAAATGGGATTCAAAACTGTTCCAGTTGTGAGACCCAGTTGGGAATTTAGGAACAGAGATCAACTATTTAAAGTTGGGGATGTTGAGAAGAACTGCAGGAGTTCTTCTATCGTGGTTTATACTGGCACCCATTTGCCCCTCCAGAAGACCTGAAGTCCTGCAGGTGAGGCAACCTGTTGTGCCACAACTGCCATTCCCTCAGGAGGGGCCATTAAACCAACATGGCTGGCTTCCAAGAAAATGTTCTCAGCTCACTCCTCACTATAACCTCCTATCTAATATATTTTTAGTTTCCTAATCTTATTTCTTAGTGCTAAGCTATATACATCATTCAGTTTTAATTAGCTGGTTTTCAGCAAGTTTAGCAGGGATTTGCCCCGTGACTTAAGTTGAAGATCTCTTAACGCAAACCAAGCGAGATTAGCTGGGAAGGATCTTTCTTTCTTTCTTTTTTTTAAATAAGAATTTTTATTTAAAAACAAACAAACATACACATACAAAACCATAAAAACAAAACCATCTTCCATTTTATATACATACAGTGTGTCAGTTGGTTACAAATCTTTTGTGCTATCCTTTTGTAGTCATTTACTCACAGGGGAGAGGGATCTTTCTGTACAACTGGAATCAACACACCCAGTGAGTAGAACAAGGGAAACTGCTAGTTTGAATGCCATTTACTAATAGAGAAACAGGTGGAAATTTGAAATCATGGAGGAAATAAGGAGCAAATCTTACAACTTTTATTAAAAAAAAACACTTAGTGGGAGCATTTCCATAGAATACTAAACGGTCCAAAGTGCCCTGTTTGGTTCCTCGGTTGCTTTCCTGCCTCTTTCTGCCAGCAGATTTAATGAACAAGCCCAGGTGGCTTCACTCCCTTATGGGCCAACCAGGGAATCGGGTTGATCCCCTCTAACCCTACCGGAAGGAAAGCAAGGGAAGAAGGAAGCACTTCATGATTCAATTAAGCCCTTTGAAGCTCTTACTTCAAAGGACAGACTGTCGCTTCCGACTAACAAAACTCCAGATGTCTATAGGGCAGCAATACAGAAACCCTCTTCTGCCATCTAATGGCTGTCCTGATTTTCGCAGCCCACGTCTGGTAGCCCTGCTGAGAGGACTCGAGTGGAAGCCCTCTAGAGCAGGGGTTTCCAACCTTGGCAACTTTAAGACTTGTGGACTTCAACTCCCAGACTTCCTCAGCCAGCTATGCCTGCTGGAGAATTCTGGGAGTTGAAGTCCACAAGTCTTAAAGCTGCCAAGGTTGGAGACCTCTGATCCTAACCTCACTGGTTTGCTGTGAAGTCTGTTTGATTAACCAAAAGTCTGACTGGAAGTTCTGACTCTCAAGAGCTTCTTCCTCAGATCCAAACTCTACATCCTTTAACCCTTAGTTCTAGTCTAGCCCTGTGGAACAATGAGAATCAGACTGAATCCTCTTCAATACGACAGCTTTTCAACACAGCCATGGTGCCCCCTCTTAGCCTTCTAATTCTAATTCACTTCCACAAGCTGAATATATCTGGCTCCCTTCACCATTCCTCACCGGACTTGGTTTCCAGGCCTTTCTCCATCTTGGTAGCCCTTCTCTAGATATGATCCGGATGATCAATGTCTTTTTTTTTTAAGCTGAAGTATTTAATTTTAAAGCTCCTAGGTTTTTTTGTTTTTTTGTTTTTTGGGGATTGTCTATAATTTTTTAAATTATTCTAAAGGGGGTTTGGTGAAAGCAAAACACTCTTTGGGGGGGGGGGGAATCTTAAGACCTGTGCTGGAACTTCCACTAGGAAGTATTAATGTTAAAAAAATTCAGCCTCGTAAGGATTTATATTTTGACACCAGCTATCTGTTGGGATACTTTTGGTCCAGATTTTCACTTCTTGCTCTAATTTTATTAAATTTTAATCATCAATTTTTTTTTCTTAAAGTTTTTAGCAATAGTGATGCTTAATATTTGAAACATTTATATGCTACAGAAATTCCTAAATCTATGGAAGTTTCCTTTGGGGAGGAAAAGCATTTAAACTTCTTGCAGATGCATTTTTAAAAATTGCAATTCCACAAAACTAACATATTGGCTGCCAAATTCATTTATTTATTGTTCAAAGTAAGTTTTATCAATCATATTTCCACCATAACACCACATTACCACCCACTACAGCCAGTAATACCGGTAACGGTATTCACTCATATTGACATAGTTTCTAATTATATAGGTTACTATACTATGCATTATATATTCTTTCTACATGTAACTTGTAACAGTATATACATATACATACACACACATACACACAACACACACACACACACACACATATATATATATATATATATATATATAAGCTCTGTAAAGTACTCATCTCTAATGATCTAAGTGCTAGAGCCCACTGTAACTACAAAGCCAAAAAGGCATTAAGAGTTGTTAACCTAATCCTACGTAGCTTTTTCTCTGGTAATATCTCGCTACTAATTAGAGCATACAAAACATTTGCTAGATCAATACTCGAATACAGCTCATCAGTCTGGAACCCACATTATGTATCTGATATTAACACAGTTGAGAAAGTCCAGAAATATTTCACAAGAAGAGTTCTCCACTCCTCTACTCGTTGTAGAATACCTTATGCCACCAGACTTGAAATTCTAGACCTAGAAAACCTTGAATTACGCCGTCTTCGGTCTGATCTAAGTATGGTATATAAAATCATACATTGCAATGACTTACCTGTCAATGAATATTTCAGCTTCAACCATAACAACACAAGAGCACACAATAGATACAAACTCAAGCTTAACCGCACCAAACTTGACTGCAGGAAATACGACTTCAGCAACAGAGGGGTCAATGTCTGGAATACTCAACCTGACTCTGTGGTTTCTTCCGCAAATCCCCAAAACTTTAACCTTAGACTGTCTACTATTGACCTCACCCCTTTCCTAAGAGGTGTCTGTAGGGGGCGTGCATAAGCGCACCAATGTGCCTACCGTCCGTCCTATTGTTTCTTTTATTTTTCTTATATGGATCCATGTATGGATCCAACTACGTTTTTACTTATACCTATTATCTTGTAAGCGATTGACAAATCAAAATAAATGAAATAAAATAAAATACACAGACACACACAGACACACACACATGCAGAGTGTTTTCCCATTTTGGGCTGCCAGGTGTCTTACAGGGCGCCTGGGGCAGGGCGCTGCCGGAGCCGACTCTAAAGTGGCGCTCGCAACTCCTGAGCGAGCCAGCCCGACGGCAGGGACGGTCTTGCGAGGCGCTGCGGACGGGGGTTTTCTGGGAAGGCGCTGCAGGGTTGGCTGCCTCTGGCCCCGACCTCCCCCAGCCAGCTCATTCCCGCAAAGAGCCCCGTCCGTCGGGCGAGCCCTCCCCGAAGGAACCGCCCGTGCTCCGAACAGCCGTCCGAAAGCCGAACTCCGCGGACAGCTGGCAGAAGCCGGGAAGCCGCCGCCGCCGCCGCCGCCGCCTTACCTGCGAGACGCCGCTCCGTTCCTCCTCGGGCAGCTCCCGCGGGCGCGGCTCTTATACCCGGCGGGCCCGCCCCGCCCAGCCGACCCTTCCCGGCCACAATCCTATTAGCCGCGGCGGTGTCCGGAGGCTCGGGCGGCGGGGGGGGGGGGGCGGGGGGGGGCGGCGCGAGTGGGCGCCTGGCCTCTGCCACGGTCGCCGGTGGGCGCGGGACGGCAGAGAGGGAAGCAACCTGGAACCAGCAGAAATTTCCAGACAGTGAGAAGAATTAATCCGGGGAAGAACTTTCCTCCAGATGTTGCGGCTACTCCAT
>NW_020769328.1:13341446-13420151 GCF_900518735.1 Pseudonaja textilis | reverse complement strand
GGGGGGGGGGGGGGGGGGGGGGGGGGGGGGGGGGGGGGGGGCTCGAGAAAAACTGTCTGAAATGGTATTGGGTCTCCTACCTAAGCAGGGGGTTGGACTAGATGACCTCCAAGGTCTGTTACTCTTATTATGAGAAGTTTAAGAGATGTACATTCCCTTCATCCCACTGATTGGAGGCTTCTTTCCAATAAAAACAGCTGGGAACTCAAAAGGGTCCAGGAACATTCCCAATTCCTCCTAAAATTTTAAAAGGAGTTTGAAGTGTCTTCTTGGGGCCACAGAGAAATAAAACCAAGGCAGCTCAGCAGGATTGTTTTCCTGTGTTGGATGCCTATTTCTTCCCTCCCTCTGTCCCATCAGTCTCTCCGCTAAACCTTAGATGTGGTGAAGTAACAAAATTAAAAATCTATCGATTGGCAGCAGATATAAAACTCCACGGAACAAAGTACCAAAGATAGGAGCACATCCAAAGAAAAAAAGCCAAGAATTTCCCAAAGTTGGGTTGAGAAAAGGCTCGCCTCGTTGGTTTTCTCTTGATTTACTTTCCAAACTGCCATGTAGGAAGTGCCAATATCACCTTGTAAAATGCTAACAATGAAGTCGAAAGTTTGAGCAGCGCCATCATACAGTAGTTTCCATCTCCTCTTTTATGGCCCTCCCCAACACTTCTCCTTTCCCTAGTTATGCCTGTGTAGAGCAACTTTTTGCCACTGAATGAGTTTTCGGGAGAAACAAGGGATTCCCTTAAAGAGTGAGATTGGCCAATCCCTACCTGCCATGATAGATAAAAATATATATATTTCAAAGGATGGAAGAAACGGACGCTAACTAGGTGAGCATCTGGTGAAGAGTGGTCAGTAAAGCTTGAATCATTTCAAAGTGCTTGTTCCTGTCTCCATGGTAACCTGGGATGTCCTGAGATGCAAAGAGAATGTTCAGAGTAGAACCTGATGGTGCAAAGTGATGTCGCTGCAGAAGGCAAGGAGCGCATCAGCGATGGCTCTCAAGGGGTAAGCATGGGAGGAAAGAAAACATCCCGTCCTAGTCACATGAAGTGTTTAGTACCATTTTCTAAGACCACACTTGGAGTCTGCATCATTTTGGTCACCACAATATGAAAAAGATGCTGACGCAGAGATCAGATCAAAGATGATTAGAGGAGAGGCTAAAACACAGGATGAATTGCAGGGACTGGATACTCCATTTTGGAGAAATGATTGTCCACTCTCTTTCTGAAAGCCTCCACAACTCTGAGCACCCACAACTTCTGAAGGCGAGCTGTTTCCACTGGTTGATTGTTCTCACCATTAATGATTTTTTCCTTAGTTCTAGGTTGCTTCCCTCCTTGGTTAGTTTCCATTCACCGATTCTTGTCTTGCTTGTTGGTGCTTTGAATTATTATGAATTGAACCGATTTTCCCTGCAAAACGCTTAGGAAAATGTTTAATTATGAGAAGAATGGCCTTTGTTTCAAATCAGAGTAAACTTCACCATAGAACCTGTTCAGAGATCATGTTTTCACCTGTCCTGCGTGGGCTGGCACTGCAGCATTGGAGTGGAGTTTCCCCGGATCCAGCAACCAAATCCCAGCGACGGCTTCCTGCGAACCATTTGTTTTCCTTTATTCAGAACACTGCAAAATTGAAACCCGTGGTTTCCCTTTCAGTCTTGAAAGACTAATCATGTGACTGGCATTTACCTGACAATGAATGAATGATTTTCCCCTTTCTTCTGGCAAACCATCCCAAAAGTTTAGAATGTAATAAAAAGAGTAAATCACATTATGCATGTAATTATTTTGCTTTCAACAATTACTGTTTCTCTGTCTGCCAAGCCACGATTCTGATGGAGAGAATGGAAGTTTGTTTATTCTGAAATTGCATATCCTGCCTCTATGGCCTGTTGGCATTCTTAGCCTCGTGAACATTCCTCGATCTGACCCCAATTTTGACCTGGAGTCCTCCATCAGGATGAGTTCTCTCTCCTTTCCCTGCCTAGCCTGACTTGGAGGCAGCCTGAAATTTCAGGGCCATCTTGAGCACACATCTTGGGGTCAAGAAGGGAACCCTGAGGCAGATGCTCCCCCAAGCTGAGGCTTCTTGTTTTCCTGAAAGCAGCTTTCAACTTGCTTGTCACTTTGATGGTTTGTGTGTGGCTTAGGACAGGGGTCTCCAACCTTGGCCCCTTTAAGCCTTGTGGACTTCAACTCAGAATTCCTGCACCAGCTTTGCTGGCAGAGGAATTCTGGGAGTTGAAGTCCACAAGTCTTAAAAGTGGCCAAGGTTGGAGACCCCTGGCTTAGGAGTCTTGGTACTGTTACAAAACACCAGCATGCTAGCTTTTAATGGTTTATAGCCATCCATCAGCTAGTATAGGAGGGCATAAATCAAAATCCTCTAAATGTTTGAGTTCTGTAAAGTTATATCAACTTAAACAAGGAGCCAGAATACATTATCTAAGTCCTCTTGCATTGCAATAGATTTGACAGCTACTGGCATCCCTTGTATCTAATTGTAAATCCGGTTGTTCCATCTAACTTCTATACCTACTCTTTTTAATGTTGTTTACTGTTTTTCTTTTAAAACGTTTTTAATAGTAAAATTATGTTTTGAATTGTAAGCCACCCAGTCATTTATTGAGCTGGGCAGCTCTCGAAGTCAAAAATAAATATCAGTAAGAGCAACGGATAGTGATCAGTAGTGGAATTTTTGAGTTCCATATTTTTTTTGCCAGATGGACATTTTTGAATTTTCCCTAGAAGGGCACTAGAGATCAGACCAAAGCCCGTTGAAGTCAACCAAGACCACATTCGAGTGGGAGTCAGAGCTGCAGCAGGTCTTTTTGTCGGCCGGCCAGGGTTACAAAACCAGGCAATAATCTACCGCGGCCTCTTCCAAAATCCCCAGCTCATCTTCTGAAATCCTCTCTTGATCAGCACAAAGGCTAGCGAGGAGGCAAAGAGCGATGCCCACCAGCCAGTGCCAGTTCTAATGAGCTCTGCCAGTGGCTTAGCCTGCTCCAAACTGGGCAGCTCACAGTTTTATTTCTGTGACCTCTCACACTTACTTTGGGGAAATGTTTTATGCACGATCCATCGAACAGGGAACCCAGCAATCAGATTAACGGGGATGGGGGCAACCAGAGAGGAAGGAAGGAAGATTGGCATAGAAAGAGCTGTCGGTCAAAGAATTCAAGACCCAAGAGTGACCCACCCACCCTTTTGCCCTGAACTGATGTTCCTCACACACCGCTCCCCAGAGCACCAAATAGGGAGCATTCCTGCCTCTGAAGGGCCCTGGCTGGCTTTGCGGGGCCCCACAGCAGCCCCCAGACCGGCTCTGCCAGGGAATGGATAAGCAATGCTGTAGAAATTGCAAATGGGGCCAAAAGAAAAACTTGGGCAAAAGGGACAACGAAAGGAGAAGAGAAAGTGGTGCAGTCCGAAAGACAATTGCAGGTTTGCCTGTCCCTCAAACAGGGACAGGCCAACTTAAAGGGCTCTTATTGTTTCCCTAAAAGCGGGGCTGGGGATCTCATGATAGACCTCCACCTATGCCAGGGGTCCTCAACCTTTCCTTCATCACTGCATCTTCTCCCAAGTTATCACAGCAACTGGAGACACAGGATATTCAGAGGGTAATGTGCAAACGATTCCGTGGGAAAAGGTTACACATTACTTAAGCTTACTTGTATAATACACTTGAAAAAAGTATGTCAAGCAGCTTTTCCAGGATGGCTGTTTTTGCTGCTTCGCGCGCACACACACACACAAACACACACACCCCACGGAGAGGACCAGGCCTGGGGCAGAAATAAACCAAGGGGGCCTCTGTGTCGCCTGCCAAATTAGCCCTGCAGATCTGGGGGGAGAGGGGGAAGGGCTGGGTCAGAGACTCGCCGTGCTGGGACCCCAAAGTCCCTGCTGGTGGATTAGAGGCCACAGCTGATGCAAACCCTCGGGGGGCGAAGTAGTCGTGTGGTGCAGCCCTTGGGGGAGACTGAGGGGGGAGTCTCTTAGGCGAGGCCTGGTGGGGGACCCCCTCATTTCACCCCCTCCCTGGCTTGCTCTGGGCCTGGCCGCCACCTTGACCAAGCCCAGGGCCCCCCCGAATCCTCTTGGGAAGGGGAATCCAAGAAAGGCTGGACGGTGTGAACCTTGGGTGGAGAGCCCGGAAAGAATATTGGGGTTTGTTCCTGCTTCCTGGTTCCTTTCCTCTCTCCTCAGCCGTGGCAGAGGCTGCTCCGCTCCCTCGAGGTGCCCTTCCTGCTTTGCCCTGCCATGATCCCTCCGGGTGACAGATGGTGACAGCTACTCATCGGTAATTAGCCAAATGCTGTTGACAATTTTCTTAAGAAGGCTCTTACTCTCTGACCTTCTGCCACCTCCTCCGACCAAAAGTGAACAGACCCCACTCCGACTGCAGAAGCCACTTAAGCCTGTCAGTCAAGCTGGCATCCCGACACTCCATTGAGAGCAGTCAATGGAATCCCCCTTCAGACAAATGTAGGGCCCCCCGAGGAGGGTGAACATCCCACCCACCGCCTTTCCCTCAGGGGAAGTCCCACAGAGAGGCTGGGCCTCGAGGGTCTCGGCTCCAAGGGAAGGTGCCCAACCAAAGCCATGGGGGGATGGGTGGAGCTGAGAGAGGAGGACGGGCCCAAAGTCAGGACCAGAATTCGGTCTCCTAGTTCCTAAGCCAGCACCTTAGCCACCAGACCAGAACTGTTTATTGCCCTATATAACAGCACTTGTACGAGTAGTCCCTGAGTTACAACAGGTCATTTAGTGACCGTTCAGAGTTAAAACAGCACTGAAAAAAGTGGCTTGTGACGTGTTTTTGACACTTGCAACCACTGCAGCATCCTCATGGTCACGTCATCAAAATTCAGGCGCTTGGCAACTGACTCCTATTTATGACCGCTGCATTGACAGTCAATGGAGAAGCCAGATTCACTTAGCAACCCTCACCAGGCCTCTGCAAAGAGCCAGCAACTGGGGGGGGGGGGGGCAGAGGCTGGGGAGGAGGTGGCGGGATGAAGCGGGCAGTTTGTGCAGGCCAAGAGAAGCATGAGGTCCTTGCCTAATGACGGCATGGTCATCCATATTGGTGGGCCGCCAACGGCCCAAATTTGGATCATGAGACTGCAGGTGGCACCGCAACGGCTGACGTTTCAAGGATTGGTCCTAACTACCATTCATTCAGCAGTGTTGCAACGTCGTTAAGCAAGATGACCTCTATGGCTAGAATCCTAACGAAGGGGTGCGAGAGCACTTTGTTTTACCAGGAGTGAAAAGGATTTGGGGTCACTTGCCTCTAAGAGACCCCCCTTGACTGCCTAATGGAGAACTGCATCAGGCAAAGATACCCACCGCCTCTTCTCTGCCCAATATCTTCCCTTGCATTCGCCTTCAGAGCTGCTTCCAGCACTTAAGACGTTCAGTTCCCTAGGGGGGGAACACCTGGATAAACAGAGCCCTGACCACGTTTTGGAGGCACAGCACAAGTTCAGAGATTCAAACCTGGCCTTGGGGACCCAGGCAGCCCGAGTCATTCACAAGCTGTGGACGCAGGACTAGGCACATGCTGGGAACCAAAGTACGAGGACGAAGTACTTTTCCATCTCAGGAATACAGGGAGCGCCTGGATGGGCCCGTGGCAGCTTCTCCTGTTCTCCAAGGGGCATAAAAAGGTGAGGTACGGAATCTGGTAGTAAACAAAAGGACTCTCCACAACCACTTCCAGATGCCTCCCAGAAGAGTCGGATTGACAAGGCCAGCCCTAGCTCTCCCTTAGGCAGAAGGAAGCAGCAAGAGGCTGAGGAAGACTCAAGGAACGAACGCTTGGATGAACTGACGGGAGCATTTTATTTGTCTTTTAAAATAAAGAAATAAGTGACAACAGCCCAAACTACTTCCAAGTGGCCATCCGATCAGGTTACTAAGGACTATTTGAAGACAAGAGAGGCGCCAGGAACGCAACGGCCCCAGAAGCTTCCTGCGTTTCCTGTGCTGGCATTTCTGCAACTCCCATCTACCTGGGCCCTTGATACAACACCTGGCAATTCCGTTTCTTCTTTCCCAAAGAGGAACCACTCACACTTCCTCACGAAGGCTACGAGGGGCTCTCCTCAGCCCATGTTCTTCCGGTTGCCGTAGCCCCTGGGGTGCACGTCCTTCCAGTCATCCCATTCCCGTGCTTTCAACGCTGCGGCTTGCTGCTCCTCCTCCGTGGCGTTTTCCTGCTCTTTCTGCTGGTCTTCGGGACCTGCTGCAAAGCCACAAGTCAGAGCTGTGCTAAGAGCAGCCCCCGCCCATATGCTTCTAAGTCAGGCCATCAAGACAATTTTAGGGTACAGTTTCCACAATCCCAGTCAAGTGCCTTGACGTGGCCACTCATTTCTTATTCTACCTCTATTTCACCCCCTTATGGTATGTGGGAGATAAAACAAGGGAGGCACACTTGCACTAACATAGGATGAGCAAAACATGGAAGTGCTCTGCATTCTGAACAAAAGCCCATGTGTTCCAAAATTCCTTCTACGTGGTTTGGAGAATTACGGGCGTGGGTTTTGGTCATTCCCCAAGGCAGCCTATCCTCAGCAACACAAGGGCAATCCACGCTCAGGGATTTCTTTGTGGCCTCGGTTCTGTGGCTATTTACGCGGGGCTGCAAAGAACGGAAGCTTAACTATCATTTCCACTGTTTGCTGAGGGGATTTTATTTATGAGTGGTGGCGCAGTGGTCAGAATGCAACATTGCAGGCTACTTCTGCTGACTGCCAGCTGCCTGCAATTTGTCAGATCAAATCCCACCAGGCTCAAGGCTGTTTCAGCCTTCTGTCCTTCCGAGGTGGGTAAAATGAGGACCCAGATTGCTGGGGGCAAGAGGCTGACTTAGAGAGGGCTGGAAAGCACTATAAAGCGGTATATAAGTCTAAGTGCTATTGCTATTATTCTTTAAAGATTTTAAACTATCCTTCGGGCAAGCACCTGTTATATCTCACCAAGCACACTTTAGAACCGCAACCACTGACAGCCGTGGGGGGAGGGAGGGGGGGCATTCCGGGTCCCCAAGGTGAGATGTTGCACTTCCCAAACTCTGCTGGCCAGGTTCCCCATCCAGTGAGCTTTCCAAGGGATCCTATTTGGGGTCTCAGTTTGGGGCTTTGGATAGATCAGCCGAAGGGGGAGCTCCTCTCCTCAACTCCCTCTCTGCTTGCACGTTTCATGCTCAGAAATACCTGAAGCCCTTTGGGAGATGCCCTGGTCAGGCAGGACTCCTTGTTTCTGGTGCTGGTCATACCATTCATCCACCGTCATGGTTGCCAGGCTGGGATAGCCAGCGCCAAACACCCTACAAGGAAGAACACCGGCCAGGAGTCCTCAAGCTGAGCAGCAGCAGCAGCAGCAGAAGAAAAAGTCCCCACTCCCCTCATGAATTGCCCCTCTGCCGTCCGGGCCTCCTCCCTGCCGGAAGCAGCAGGAGGAACCTCCCTTCCCCCAATGATATACTTTGCCTGGGCAGCATCCCGAGTAAGGATGAAGGGCCTCATGGGAGGTCGGGGTGGCTGGGAAGGTTGTGCGGCTGGACCCTGGGAGAAGGGATGGAAAAACAGGAGGAGGAGCAATTTTCAGCATCTGTTCACACTAAAAGAAACAAAAACAAAAACTCCTGGAAGCGGAGGACAGGCAACTGCACATTTCCTCAACAATATTCTCCCTCAAAAGATGGCCTCTACCCACCCATAGAATAGGTTCTGGTTTAGGGGGAGGAAAAAAAGAGGCAATTACAATTCATCCTTCAATTCACCATCTACCAAAGTCATCAAAATGCTGACGCCATTTTGGTCTTCCTCATGTCAGTTGTGCATAGAACACATTTTGTCCCAGAGCCAGACTGGCTTCCATCTCGTAAATGGGAAACTGAGGCTCAGAAATAGGCCAGCAGGCAGGCGATCAACCTGGGCTTTCCACCTCGCAGCGCCTCAGATATTTCCATCAATGCGCCCAGGCTCCACCTGCACTAAAGCGGGCAATCTCCTACTGTCCAGGCCCATAATCCATATGAATTCTTCAAAGAATCATGAATAGAGCCAGGCTGCTTGAGCTGGATTTTTAATATTTCATTTTTGCACCAGATTTTTAAATGTTCATATCGTGCATCAGTTGGCTAGTCACTTTGGAAATAAGAAATGCTCCCTCATTCTCCTTCCAGAACTTTCCCTTTCTTGCTAAATTGCTTTGTGTTCCTCTGCTTTTCCACACAGCATCTTAAGTTGTACCATGTTTCCAGCACTTATAATCTGAGAGCACCACTTCTTAAATTCAGATTACAGATGGTTGATTGCATATCTGAATTAACTTATATAAAACCAGAATTCAGTTTCAAAGGAAACAAGGGAGATTCTAGCCCAAATCCCCAAAATATGAATATTTTTCCCTAGCAAAATTATTCAGATGCATTCAGTTGCCCGTTATGTGAAGATTTATGAATGATGTTTGTTAAATTAAAAGCTATTCAATAAATAATGCATAATCAAATTAATAATAAGGAATTTTGCTGGCCAGGAAAGCCATCTGTCTTTGGAAGATAAGGTAATATCTAACTTTCTGTTATCTAACGTTTTTTAGATTTTAACCCAAGATTTAGGGACCTTTACTTTTGATCAGAAAGGAATAGAACTTTTTTGCCTTTATACACCAATATATAGATTATATCGTGTCTGTTACAAGACATACATTACAGCTTTCCTATTTTTTGTTTGTTTATGAAATCGTGGTCTTAAATTTCAGCAGATGATGATCAGGGCACACTGTGGAGGGGGATTATCAAAAGAAGCCTGCAATTTGATCCATACAACTGGCATCACTATCTCACCTGTAGAGCACCCCGCCGTTTAAGGATTGCAATTTCCTGATCAATGCTTTCAATTTCCTCCAAGCTTACAGCGACCCACTTCTTGATCTGCAGCAAATAGAATTCTCGTATTTGCTCTTCTTCAGCTTGACCGCTATCAATGAAGGGTTTCAAAGAAGCCAGCTGATTCTCCAGCTCTTTCTTTTGCTTGTATCTGTTTTCCAAAAGATGTACGGAAGTGAAAAACAAGTCTATCTGCGGGCATTCAAGTGAAAACAGTTGCAACAGTCGTACAGCTCTGCTTGAATACATCTGTCAGCCTTCAAGATTTTCTCCCTTTGCTTTGCATCTTTCGGCTGTCATAAGTAACGGGGGGAGGAGGGGGGAAAGGTTATGGGAAGTGAGCTGGAGGTGTTACAAACCAGAACTGTATAAGCTGGGGGGAGGGGGGGTACATTCTTGCTTAGGTTTCTATCCTATGCACAGCTGCAACCCTTTATCAAACTATGTCAAGGTCAATGGACAGAAGCCTCATCACCACCTGGAGATGCCCACATGATGCTATACACAACTTTTAATTGGATGAGCCAATTGAACTATTGGGGGTGGGAACGTTGCCATTACTTTGTATAGGTGATTTACGCGCCCATTTTCTCAGATTCAGAATTCTTTTGTTGCTACCACTTGATTTCCAGTAAAAGATATCCTTTCTCTGATTAAAGGAGTCTAAGTATTTCTTTCTTGGATTTTGAATGGAGCCCCAGCTGACAACATCCAAGAAAGGAATGCACCGTTTTTAGTGATTCTCCCCAGCCCCCCAGTCCAAAAATTGAGCCAGTCCTAACTTTGCCATCCTTCACCTGATTCTTGCCCAGCCATGATGTTCCTTTTTAATCCCTTGAACTGAGGCTGCCTCCAGCACAAGGCATTTTTTAATGTTTTGTGCTGTTATTTTCAATGTTTGAAAATATACAACCCATACGAGCTGAGATCACTTGTAGGCAATTTCCAATGTTAAAACCTAGCAAGTGTTGTATGTTGCAGTGATTCTCAACCCTTTCTTCACCACGGATCCCCCCTTAAAATACCTTTTGTGGCTGTGGACCACGGTCATTCGAGCTTTAATATTTCTTCAAGCCTTTGCGAACCCCCTGTGATGACATTGTGCCCCTCCCCCAGGCTTCTAGGTTGAGCACCACTCAGAGGTGGTTATTCAGCAGGTTGTAACCAGTTCTGGAGAACCAGTAGTGGAAATTTTGAGTAGTTCAGAGGGCCGATCAATCCCACTTCTGACTGGCCCTGCCAACCCCATCTCTTCTCTGCCTCCCATTGAGTCCCAGCTGATCAGCTGGGTCTCCTTTGGTTGCCCTGCACAGGAGAACGGAGCTGGAAAGCAGGTTAGTGGAATAGGGAGGGAAGGGGGATTTTGCAGTATATCCTTCCCCTGCCACGCCCACCAAGCCACGGCCACAGAATCAGCAGTAAAAAAAATTGAATCCCACCACTGGAACCACTGGTATACTGTACTGTCAAAACCCAACAGTCTCACAGAGCTGGTTTGCAGAAAACCAACACTGAGGTTAATTTGCGCCTGCAAAATACTGTAATAGATCTGCTCCCAAAATCAAGAGGGCGAGTCCAGAATCAAAACTTGTTCCCTGCCAGCCTGGACAGGTGGTGCTTCCCAGAGCATCTCCACCAGACCTGCCTAAATCCAGAAAGGCTCAAGGGGGGGAGAGGGGTTTCCTCCCCTCAAGTGGAAGGAGCTGCCCAAAATCACTTGCGGGTAGCCAGGTGGGGAAAGGAGTGGCTGCAGAGGGTGTGCAGGGCGGGGGTCCTAGAACAGGGGACTCCAACCTTGGCCGCTTTAAGACTGGTGGACTTCAATTCCCAGAATTCCTCCGCCAGCTTTGCTTTGCTGAACGTTGCTGGTAGAGGAATTCTGGGAGTTGAAGTCCACCAATCTTAAGGCGGCCACGGTTGGAGACCCCTGCCCGAGAGGAAAGGCCCTTAGAGCCCCCTCCCGCCCCCCCACCAACCTACCTCTCGATCTTGGCCCTGCGGGCGGCCGCCATGGCCAGCAGGGAGACCTGGCCGTAGGGCGGGGCGGGGCCGGCCTCCCCGCCGCGCTGCTCCCCCTCCTCCTCCCCCTCCTCCTCCTCCTCGTCTACGGCCTCTCGCGGCAGGTCGAAGCGGGCCACGGCGTAGTCCCGGCAGAGGCGGAGGAACTCCATGAAGAGGCTGCGCGCCCTCCGCAGGTGCTCCAGCCGGCGCGCGGGGGCCACCTGCCGCAGGGTCAGCGCGGCCAGCAGGGCCGGCACCAGCATGAAGCGCAGGTCGGCCGAGGCGATCTCCTCCAGCTCCTCGTTGCGGCTGCAAAGACAGGCCGAGGCGGCTGAGCGGGGCCTCCCAGGCGGAGGATCCGCGCGACCGCCCCCACCCCCACCCCATCCCGCCTCGCCCACCCGCCGCACCTGAAGAGCTCCAGCTGGGACACGGCGCGGGCGGCGCGCTCCAGCAGCTCCAGGCCGCGCTGCACCCGGCGCTGGACGGCCGGCGCCCCCGACGACGCCTCGGCGTCGCTCTCCACCTCCTCCAGCAGCCGCCAGCCGGACTCCAGCAGCTCCGAGAGCCGCGGCGACTCTTCCCCCTCAGCCGCCGCCGCCATCGCCGCACTCCGGCCGGCAGTGACGTCGCAAGGAGGCGCTGGCGCGGAGTTGACGTCACGCGGCGAGGCGGGGCTGCAGCGCTGCGGCTGCGGCGGAGGGCGTGGCCTCCCATCCGCCACGGCACGCCCCCCTGAGGTGTTTGGCGGGGTGGCGGGCCCGCGAGAGGCAGGGTGGGTGGGGCGCTGTGTCACTTCAGGGTGGCGGGGGGGTCTGACGTCGGAAATAAACTTTAAGGAATTGCTTTAGCGAGGCGGGAAGTCGCAGCCGCGCTGTGGGTCAACGAGAGCCGTCGGGAGGGGCGGGAGAGTCGCCACGAGAAAGTTGCAGGCTGGAAGGACGCCAGCTGAGCACGTTCGTACATAAGCCATGTTAGCCTCTGGCTCAGGGGTCTCCAACCGTGCCCACTTGAAGACTTGTGGACTTCAACTCCCAGAATTCCTCAGCCAGCAAAGCTCCATAAAGGCTGGCTGAGGAATTCTGGGAGTCGAAGTCCACAAGTCTTCAAGCGGCCAAGGTTGGAGACCCCTGCGAAGTCTGGCTTATTGTAACGGTAAATCACGCGGCCGTTTTGATCAGAAAGCTTCTTAGCACAAACCTGCAACGAAGGAAGCAGCGTCATGTAGAAGAATCCGATCAAAAGAAATGGGTGTCAAGGAACCAGTGGTTTATTCTTAGGGTCTTAACTTCATCAATCAGGATAGAGAAGGAAGGGACCTTGGAGGTCTTGTAGTCCAACCCCGGGCTCAGGCAGGAGACCCTATACTATTTCAGACAAATGGTTTTCCAATCTCTTCTTTAAAAACCTCCAGTGATGAAGCATCCACAACTTCTGGTGGCAAGCTGTTCCACTGGCTAATTCTCACTGCTAGAAGTTTCTCCTTAATGTGACTAGGACGGGATGTTTTCTTTCCTCCCATGCTCACCTCTTGAGAGTCATCGCTGATGCGCTCCTTGCCTTCTGCAGCGACATCACTTTGCATCATCAGGTTCTACTCTGAAAATTCTCTTTGCATCTCAGGACGTCCCAGGTTACCATGGAGACAGGAACAAGCACTTTGAAATGATTCAAGCTTTACTGACCACTCTTCACCGGATGCTCACCTTGTTAGCGTCAGTTTCTTACATCCTTTGAAATATCTATCTATCTATCTATCTATCTATCTATCTATCTATCTATCTATCTATCTATCTATCTATCTATCTATCTATCATGGCAGGTAGGGATTGGCCAATCTCACTCTTTAAGGGAATCCCTTGTTTCTCCAGAAAACTCATTCAGTGGCAAAAAGTTGCATTACACAGGCATAACTAGGGGAAGGAGAAGTGTTGGGGAGGGCCATAAAAGAGGAGATGGAAACTACTGTATGATGGCGCTGCTCAAACTTTCGACTTCATTGTTGGCATTTTATAAATTGATATTGGCACTTCTAACGCATAACCAATCTTAATATGTTTTTGTCTCTAGGCCTTTAATCCTCTTTAGTTGCTCTTCTCTGCATTTTCCACATTTTCCTTAATCATAACTATAAAAGTATATCTGTCCATTGTTCTGGGTCTTGGTTCCTTTAGTTGCTGACATCCTTTTGCTGGAGTACTTAAAGGTACCTTGAGCCAGCTCTCATGTCTGGTTTTGATTGGCATCTGTGCCAAGCTAAACCCAGGTTGCAGCCAACAAATGCTTCCCCTTTTCTCTTGCTGTCCAGTTTCCCTCTGTGCGATGCGCGTAGCCTCTCCCCCCCCCCCGCCCCCCGAGTTTCCTGATGAGAGTTTTGAATGAGATTTTGGAGCTGCGTCAAGGATGGCCTTTAGCCGACCTTCCACTGGCAGACCTTTTGGGGTGGGAGGCTCAGAAATTGGTCTGTTCACAGCTCTGGAAGTCGCAGCTGTCCAGGACATGGCCGGCCCTCGCTGACCGGCTGTGTTGGCTGCTGGTAGCCTCCAGAGCCGCTTCGAGAGGTTGACTATGAACGTGAACCTTAGTTCAGGCCCTGCCTGCCTTCTGTAGGCCCTGCCCTTGTCTGATGGGCAAACCCAGCCCCGAGGATAGAAGGGGATAGTGCAATTCCTTGTTCCCGAATTGCCTGCCCTAGGGTAGGATTGCAATTCTTCCTGGCTATAGCAATAGCATTTAGACATTTATAAGCTTCATTGTGCTTTACAAGCAGTTTACAGCGTCAGCCTCTTGCCCCCAACAATCTCAGTCCTCATTTTACCAACCTTGGAAGGATGGAAGGAGGGGTCAACCTTGCACCCGTCAGGATCGGACTCCTGGCAGTGGGCAGAGTTTGCCTGCAATACTTTTATGAATAGTTCCCCATCTCCCAAGGTCATTCTCACATACCATTAGAACAGCTCACAGCGGAACCTTTTCAAGGAAACGTCTATATATTTCTGTGATTAGTTCATACTTAGCAATTGCACTTAGACTTATACACCACATTACAGTACTCACTACATGGTCTATAAATGTCAACCTTTTGCCCCCAACAATCTGGGTCCTCATTTTACCAACCTCAGAAGGGTGGAAGGCCAACTCAACCTTGAGCCGGTCAGGATTAAACTCCTGGCAGTGGGCAGAGTATCCCTGTTCTGTTGCTCTAAACGGGCTTGGTAGAGGATTTAAAATTCACTCAGAGGCCAGGGCGCTGAGCAAATCTCCTGTCGTTCATGGTCCTGTTAAGTATGTAAAAAGGTGAACCCGATTCAGCAGGTATGCATCTGCCTAGCTTTTTCTTCCATGTTCTGAAGACCAAGTGGGCACTTCCTCAGTGTACCTCGAAATCCTGCAAAATGATAAGTCTAAAGCAGCATCAGGGGCAGATTTATTGAAATTTCCGGAACGAACTTGTGAGCTACTTGGTGACATTCAAAACATTTCCTATTTCTGTTAGGGAACTGGCAAGTTGGAAAATGAGCAGGAGCTACATTTCCATGAAGTGTAGCAAGAAATTAACACACACACACACACCCTCTCACAGTGCTGAGCTGGTGTTGTGTTCCAGCTCAGAGTAGCACACCACGATAAATATCTCTTTGTATCTCCGTCTAGTCATTCTCAAACCGTTTCATTTTCTCCAGTCCTGCCAAGAAACCGATTCTTTATGCTTCCTAAAGACAAAGAGGACGCATAAACATTATTACTTAACCTGCTATAATGGAATCTTGTCCCAACCATGCTGTCCTGATTCTTCCAGGAGTCCTTTCAGTTAGAATGAGATACAGCTGAAGTCTCGGGGAGCGAGGACTCAGATGAGGAGGGGCCTGCATGTGATGCAGGGATGGGGCCAGGACTATTGGAGAGTGGGGTGCTGCCTTTAGAGCTTGTGGAGTATGGCAGCAGTGATGCCCAGTGCCCAGTGCACGCAGGGCTGCTGGAAGGAAAAAGCAGCTGCGCAGCACAGGCGACTCAGGAGTAAGGCTGCAAGGTGATGGTCCCTCCCTTAAGGGATAAAAGCCAGCCTGAGAGACCGGTATTCCTTGCAGGAAGCAAAGAAGTTCTTGCACTTCAAGCCTTGTGGAAGTTTGGACTATCTTGGTTTGTGTTTGAAGACTTTTTGTTTGGAATATTTCTTGGCAACTTAATCTAGTGCTTTTGTCAGCCTTGCACAACCTTGGCAAGGCTCGTTCATATCAGAATTAACGGAATTTGCAGAGAAGCATTAAAAGGTTTTGCTTTTACCTCTGTTTGGTGTTTGTTTACTTGGAACAAGGTTTGGTTCAGAACAGGTTCAAGCAATTAAAACCACATCAAGAGAGCTTTATTTGCAAATGTAAATTAACTAAACTTACATCCCAATTTATATACATTTATATATCTATATATATATCTATATATATCTATATCTATATATATCTCTTTCTCTCTCTCTCCCTCCCTCCCTCCCTCCCTCCATATATATATCTATATATCTATATACACAGAGATCATATCATGACTTCCACTGCTGGCCCACAGAGCAGTAGCCCCCCATTTGCCATCTGTACCCCACTGCAAGAGAGGGTGACTTGTGCCTGGAGCTTTCCTGTCATTCAGAGTCTGGACAGAGTTTGATCAACACCACCCTTTTAAAACACCTAATGGCGGGTCGCACTTTATACTCTAATAAAGCCAACTCTTTAAGGCCACTAAAAACAGGAAGCCTGAAGTGGAGCAGTCCGTAACTACAGGTAATCCTTGACTTACAACAGTTCATTTAGTGACTGTTCAAAATTACAACGGCACTGAAAAGGGTTTTTCACACTTATGACCTTGGCAACATCCCCATGATCACGTAATCAGAATCCAGACGGTTGGTAACTGGCTCCTATTTGTGATGGTCACAATGTCCTAGGGCAGTGGTTGCCAGCCAGTAGGCCAGAGACCACTGGCTGTCCATGAAAAAAATTGGGTGGTCTGCAGAAGAATGTCCCCCCCCCCCAAAGCAATTAATCCAGGCTGCGTGGGAATACAAGGCTTGCGTCGCTTGCATTGCGCACAACACGAGGTAGCGAGGGGAGTGGAGAAAGGGTAGGAGGGGGAACCTGCCCAACGCGCCTAGTCTGGCCACTGAGCTGCTGCTTTCTGCTTCTTTCTTCTTCTGCTTTTGGCTGCACGCAAGGAAAGCAGCAAAAGTCTTTCTCTCCCCCAAACTCTGCCAGAAATGAGTCTTTGCCACCCTGCAAGGCCTCCTGCTCCAAGAGGCTGCAGCTGTGCAACAAATCTCACAAAGACTCATTTCTAGCGGAGTTTGGGGGAGAGAAAGAAAGACTTCTGCTGCTTTCCTTGCATGAAGCCAAAAGTCTCTCTCTCTCTCTGCCCCTGAGAACGGAGCTGGAGACGGTATCCTGCGATCCCAAATAAAGAATGATCGATCGGTAGGAAAACGCAGGGGGAAATTTTCCTGCAGACTTTCTTGGGGATTTTCCCAGGGTCTCTGGTCCGCGGGATTTAAAATTATGAGTTTGGTGGTCCCTGAGGTCCAAAAAGTTGGCGACTCCTGTCCTAGGGGAGTCACGTGGTCCCCTTCTGCGACCTTCGGACAAGCAAAATCAGATTCGATAAACAACCGGGTTACTAATTTAACAGCTGCAGTGAATCACTTAAACCACTGTGGCGAGAAAGGCTGTAAAATGGGGCCAAACTCACTTCACAAATGTTTCACTGATCAACACAAATTTTGGGCTCCATTGTCGTAGGTCGGGGACTACCTGTAAGTGTCCCATTGGACAAGCAGAACCTCTGGCCTGGAGGCTTGACCCTGATGCTGCTGGCTGAAGGGCAGAAACAGAGGCGTCTTAATCATTTCTCGGGGCTTCCAGTCTTGGGCCCCTATTTCCCAAGTAAAACAAGCTTGCATCCCCAGAAGTGATGGGATTGGCATTGCTGCAGTCTTCCTTTAAAAACCATTGCTAAACTGGACCCTGCAGATAACACACAAATCTTTTTCAGAAGCATTGCTTCACCGCTGCAAATAAACGAGAGCAGGAGGATCAAGACATCTGTGCACAGCACAAGAGGAGAATTTCAACTTTACAGT
The DNA here is from genome assembly GCF_900518735.1 of Pseudonaja textilis. The sequence goes on along the minus strand of NW_020769328.1, from coordinate 13,403,108 downwards.
TGCCAGTGAAAACCAAGCACCATACTGGCACTTTTGTGCTTCTCCAACGACTCCATCGGGATAGCCATTAGTGAGAACAGGTTTGGCCGAAACAAACTGGTAACTTTTTTTTTTTCCTCCTGTCTCCCTGGCAGAGAGCTGGGAAGAACCAGATGATATCATCACAATGCTTGCCTTTTAACTTTCTCCCGTCACCTTTCTAAGTCCTAAATGATCCCCCTTGCCAGCTGACTTAATAGTTTGCCAGAATTGCTCCATCGTCTTGTCTTTGCAATTATAATTCACAGCGTTAAAGTATCCGGTGGGAGCAGTCGCTTTAAAGCTTGGCTGATACTGATCTGTGCACAATGGAAAAAGTTGCTTCCCAGATTCCACCCAAGTCTGAACTCAATCCTAGAAATGCCTAATTGTCTTCCCTGAGCTTCTCTTCTCTTAATAGGAAACAGGCTGTTTGTCCACACTGTGTAAGGCAAGATTGTGTTTTACTGCTCTGACTCGGCTCCCTAAGAAAAGAAAATGCCCATAGGGAAGTTTGAAGAGAGACCTGCACACACACACTTGCTAATCTTGGTCTTCAAGAAAAGCGTCACGACTGCATTGGGAAACGCCACCTACCAAACTTATCAGGGTAGAGACAGAGACTAGAAACCCAAATCCAGAAAGAAACCGTTCTAAAAACCTGTAACAACAAAAACATTAGCTTTGGGAAAACAGATTGACTATTTTAACTGGGCAGTGTGTTTTTGCCAAAGGGGACTTCCAGCTTTATAAATAGTCCCTCATCAATAGTTCCAGCTTCTAAACAAAACTTATTAATATCAGAATTTGGATATGTCCTGGTCACATTCTATGTATTTTTGGTATGAAAAATTAGAGGGGGGGGGGAGAGGGAGACGAAGAAGTTTCCTGTTAACATACATCTTCCGGGAGAGCATTCAGTTGCATCCCTTCCATCATCTATTGCCATAGTAACTCTTATCAGTGCCAGTTGTGGGAAGGAAGTGACCTGCCTCTGATGTGATATATGCAGCTCAGGTGGAAAGTCTCGTCCCTAGCACTGCTCCATTGTTAAGCGCTGCTCCAATGGAACCAAGGGGAACCTGGCTTGCTTTCTGTAGTTACATAAAAAAATAAATATCTCATCAGTTCTTTGACTCTTCCCAATCTTTTGAACAGGCAGGTGGGTTGGGGAAGCTGCTCCCATGCCCCCTGCTCAGGTCCTTAAGAGGAGGGCCCATCCCCTAGCCGAATGGCCCCAAAGAAAGTGGTGTGCCTGCTCATGTTGATGGAGATGTCAGCGTGGACCATTTTCACAGCAATCTTCTGCCGAGCTTTGAGGAGACAAACCCCAGCGGTGTAGCAGGTGTTGAAGTTGGTCTTCCCTGTCTCAATACTCCGAGTGCATTGCAGGAAAGGCTGTTCATCCACCACCACCTCGAAGCTGGCAAAATCTGTGAAGTTTATGTAATATACCTAATTGGAAGCAAACATATTTGGGGGGAAAAAGTATAACCAGGAGGAAGAAACCCTACAGGAGATTCATGTAAAAGTGCGCCTATAGCAATGCTTGTTATTTAGAAGACAGGATAAATTACTCTTTAATGACGGTAGAGAACACGGGCACCAGTCACTGAGTCAAAAACTGTCTCCATCTCATGCACACAAGAAATGAATTCATTTAATGGAATACACAATGGTGGTTTAACTGATCATCGATTACCCTTGAAAGAAATCTAATTTTGTTTACAGATTACTTTCAAAGAAAACATAAGGCTTCAGTTGAATTTCTACTTCTATGGTTATTGGCCTATCAGAGCAGCAATGCTGAAATGCCATCTCTTGAGGAACAAGCCAATCCACAGAAGAAAAATATGTAACTTCATTGGGAAAGATTTGGCCTGTGGAGATAGACATCCACAGAGGCTTTATTACCTAAAGAAATTCTTTGTGGAAAGCTGTTTTAATAGCAATAGCACTTAGACTTATCTATCGCTTTACAGTGCTTCCCAGCCCTCTCTAAGCGGTTTACAGAGTCAGCATATTGCCCTCAACAATTTGGGTCCTCAATTTATCCATCTTGGAAGGATGGAAGGCTGAGTCAACTTTGAGCCTAGTGGGATTTGAACTGCCAAATTGCAGTCAGTCAGCAGAAGTAGCCCACAGTACTGCTCTCTAACCACTGCACCACCACAGCTCAGTTTAAAAACAACCCTCTTATTTTTCATGGAATGCTCCAATCGCAGTTTTATGAGGTCCCCATTGAAAACAACCCGGCGCCACCTGTGTAAAAGATTTCAGGCTGCTGCATTCACAGACAAGCTGCCAGAATGACCCGTTAAGCTTGGAGCCCCTTTGCCTTGTCTTGCATGGGAGCCTTTCACACCTCTCTCTGCCTGCGGACTTGGCCCGTCTTCTGTCAGCGAGTTCCAGATTCCTCCCCTGGTGCTCCATTCACCCCACCTGACCCCGAATTCTGTAGGAAGGTGTAATTCACTATATACAGTAGGACAACCGGTCAACTGCAAGAAGGGAAGGGCAGGTTAGAACAGGCAGCTTAGGAAAGAGTTTTTGTAGACACGCTCCAAGGTAAGGCTTGTGCAACTCCCATTGGCTTAGAGGCTGGGATTTGCAAATGGAGAGATGCGCTCTCAAAATCGGCAAGGATACTTACAATTTCATTCTATTTTTAAATTGTATTACTTTTCATTTATTTATGGAGTGAGGGTATAATTTTATTGTAACGCTATTTCTCTATTCCTAAACCCATCCACCCCAAAATGATCTGCAGTGCTTGTGGGTTGGGTTTTATCCCCCTTTAGCACCTATGACACTGAAAAGGTCGTTTTATTTATTTTTTTTAATTTAGAAGACATAGAAAGGGACACATTCTTTGAGGTGGTGAGTGAATAAGTACATGGGGCAACCGAGAAAGGGATTTGGGGGCAGGGGGCCAAGGAGAAGGGACCCTGGCCATCAAAGACAACAGTTGGAAAATGCCATATAAGCAAAGTGGTAGCGACTTCAGGGAGATGCAAGCTTGGAGAAGGGAGGAAGGGTGGGATTGAGGGGAGGCTTCCATTAGAATCCTGTTAGACACATATATTCTAGACCAGGGGTCTCCAACCTTGGCAACTTATGGACTTCAACTCCCAGAATTCCTCAGCCAGCAAAGCTGGCTGAGGAATTCTGGGAGTTGAAGTCCATAAGTCTTTAAGTTGCAAGGTTGGAGCCCCCTGGTCTGAAAAAGGAGCTGGTATTTCAGCAATACCACAGCATCCTGAATTTATTCCCTATTGCCTACAAGACAAGAGACTTCTTAATGCACACACTTTTGATCGCCTTCCTTGTTCTGCAGCAGCACTCTCCTGATGCCACAGATGTTGCATTTTTGGATAGAGGAAAAGGTGTTAGGCCTAAGACCGTACTCACTTCTACCTGACTATAGACGAAGTACGTGCCGTCTGCCAGTACCTCCAGCTCGCCACTCCGGGTGTGCAGCTTAAACACTTTCGGGTTCATTGTTATGCGAGACCAGTCATTAAGAACTCCACCTGAAAGATCTCAGCAAGAGAAAATGGCAGTCACTCAAAAGCCTTCATGAAAAGAAACATAAAAACAGTACAAATGTGACGGGATCAAGGTAGAACACGTAACACAAAAGGTGAAGATTGGTTTAGACCAGAGGTCCCCAAACTTCAACTCCCTGGTGGACTTCAACTCCCAGAATTCTCCAGCCAGCATAACTCCCAGAATTCTCCAGCCTAGCTGGCTGGAGAATTCTGGGAGCTGAAGTCCACAAGTCTTAAAGTTGCCAAGTTTGGGGGCCTCTGGTTTAGACTGACGTGTCTAAACCAGCAGCGAGGGCACTCCAAACAGCAAAACAAAGCACATTCAACAGAAGTCCTCACCTGGGAGGAAGCTGTTAATCTGCAAAAATAAAGAAGGAAGATGCAGGCTGTCAAAGCCTTGTTAAAAGAGAGGAAGGTTTTTCACAAAATCCTCTACAATCAGAGGTTGCAGAAATGTTGAGAATACGACTGTTGGGGCAGAGAAGATACAGGAAGAGGAAGGCAGGTAGGGAGTAACTTAGAAGACAGAGCCGATCCCACCCAGCCACTCCCAGGCAGGAAGGCTCCAGAAGTTCAGAGGAAATCCCTCATGTTAGATGTGTCCCTTCCCTGGGTACCCAGCGAAGGCTGCATGTTTCCAGAGGCCACCGAACGTTAATAGGAGAAATGCTCTCTCTCCCCCAAGCCTTTCACTGGGAGATCTAGAGACTGAAATCTGCAGTCTTCTGAAGGGTGCAGCTGAGTTCCCAACTCCACATATCTACACACAAAATTAGGAAAAGAGTGTAGCAGAAAATCCATACAGCACGAACACTTTCCATTAAAATCATTCACATCATGAAAAGGCTATGCTGGCTGAGGAATTCTGGGAGTTGAAGTCCACAAGTCTTAAAAGTTGCCAAGTTTGGTGACCTCTGGGCTACGCCTTAAAAAATTGGGAAAATACATTTACGGCCCCAATTGCTCAGCGGAGACCTGACATCTCATGTGATGGACAAGTCATCCCTCTGCAAGCATCGGTTATGGATATTGCAGTAAAAGGGGGTCTCCCTTTATTGAAACTGTTGTGTAAGCACATCCCTGAGGCCCAGGAGACGGAGTACGGGGAGGGGGAGTACATGCAGCGCACATACACACATCCCACGCCCCTTTTGGCTTCCTAGGCCTCAGGGAAACCTCCTGGGCGAAGCAGTAAGACAGCGAGGGGGATCCCAGCACAGCTGACTGTCGAAAGAGGTGATCGTTGGGAGGAAGAAAAGAAAAAAAGAAATACTGGTTAGGCCGAACGGTAGCATTTTTTGCTACCGGTTCACTTGAACCAGGCCGAATCGGTAGAATACCACCATTGATGAGGACCCCTTCTCTCTTTCTCTCTCTCTTCCCTCTCTCTCTCTCTCTCTCTCTCCCTCTCTCTCTCTCATTTTTGAAGAAGGCCACTGAACCTCTGCTGAGGCAAGGTGAAAACGGATCAAAGAGGCTGAGCAGGAAAGTAATAATTATCTTTTGCTGTTCCCACAACATACTTCCAGCCTGGGTCCAGGCTCAGTTTCAGGCATTGTGGGAATATGGACTGTGTAACTAAAGAGAAGACTTTGCTGAGAGCTTTGAGGCTGCTGCAGAGGTTGGTGAGAATTCACTCAAAAGACAAAATCGGGGATGAAAAGGGTGACCAGCCTGCGCGTGAGATAAAGGCCCATGGGAAGCACTGACCCCGTCCACTAATAGCCAGCCTCTGTCTTGTAGGGACGTCTGTCGCGGGAATGAATTGGATTGCCTCTTTTGGCCCAGCCTTCCTTTCGCTTGCTGGGCATTCTCATTCCAAAGAGCAGAAAAAGAAAATTGCTACTGGGGAAGCTTCCAAGTTGTTTGAGCCGGAGTCCAGATGCAGAAATTAATCCGGATTAGGGACCTTTCGGTTAAACGCAGGCCAGGCGGCCTCCTGGACTCAAGATCTGCTTGGGAAGCCCTGGGCCTCTCGTGAGACCTGTCATGGCCCAGACTTTGATTCTGACTCTTGAATCTAAGGAAGCTGCCCCAGCTGATCCTGTGGAATGTCAACCTGAGGAGACACCCAACCAAGAATCAGGTAAGGCTGATCAAGCACAGGCACCACCTGGATGGCTGAAGCAGTCTGAGGAGGAGGAGGAGGACTGAAGGCCTCCCAGCCTCTGCACCTGGCGAGGAGAGAGCAGAGAAGAGCAGCAACAGGCTCCCGCCAAGCAAATGAGTAAATCTCTTGATTGATGACAGCTGGCTGCAACCTGATTTAAGAGGCAGCCCTGACCCAGCTCCCCTTTGTTGGAAACAACATCTGAGCTCTGGCTCTTGCATGACATTCCCGTGAACCCTGCTGTGTCAGAAACCTTGAACCCCTGACCTCTGTGGGAAGCCTCTTAGAATTTGCGTTTTTGTTTGACTGACACCCCTGATGGGGCTCCTGGAACTTTGGACTGGATTTTGTCAGGCACAAGAAAGACCAGGTCCACTCATGAAAGTCCAATTAAATTGATTTGCTGCTAATAACCCAGGCGCAGGAATCTTCTCAACAGCTGGCGCTTGGTTGAAGTTAGATTAGGGTCAATGCAATTCAAGGGGGGAGGGGTTATCTCCTTGTGGCTACATGGGGATTTTAGGCTGGACCCTCTTTTAACTCTGCCCCCAGCTTCTACTGCTGCTGCTCCTCCTCCTCCAGATTTAGACTAGTCTTCTGCATGCTCCTATTTAAAGCAAATTCTTGAGGCAACTTTCTGTTTGGTTGTTGTTCTGTTTTGCTGTCATCTCTTCAGCCTTAAAATACAATTGCTTATCTCCATAGCAACCATGCTTGAGCGTGTGTGATTGAAACCCGAAGCACGACAATAACAACGTGGGGCTATGGAATTCACTGGGTGATATCTCTCATGTTGTGGAAGGCATAGTGGAGGGACCGATCGGTATACTGATTTGAGAGTGGAGACTCATCTTGGAGATAAATCAAAGAAGGAAAATAATAAACAAGACAACTTGAACTGTACTAAGAAAATACCTTTCAGGTCAAAAGTCTGTCGGTTGCTGTTGAGTAAGCTAAGAAAATTTGAGAAAATCTGAGTGATGGAAGAATTGGATGGCATTCTGAATACAAATATTTTAGAATGGATAGTGACCCTTTGTGCGTTTTTACTGTTGTTTTTTGATGTTGAGACACCACTGACAAAAAACACAAAACAAACAGTCGTCATGTAAAAGAAAGGAAACTTTCTGTGTGAGAAAAGTTGTGTTTGTTAGAAGAGTTGCGTATTCAATAATTTAGTTTCCTATTGCAGAATAATTCAGAAAGCTTCAGAACCCGCTGCCTCCACAATGAAGCCCCACAGAATGCAACGGGCTTTCCGGAAGACAAGAAGGAAGGGCTCTCTCCAGATGCCGCAGAGTCAGCTGGAGAATCAGATATTTGAGAAAAGACAGGAGAGAAGAAGGTCTGTCCTAAGAGCTGTGGAATTATTGGAGCGTCCACAAGTGTAGGCTTGACTGCACATCGAAGTTTAATCGTACACGCATGTAAAGCAAATATGGGTCCCCTTTGAGGCAAATGGAACAGAAGGCGACATGGAAGGCACCAAAACAGGGACCAAAGACGCAGCGACTTGTTCTGAAAAATTACAGGTGTTGCTACTCAGAGGCCTGGAAGATTAAGGAGAAATTACATGAAAAACACCTGAGGGTGAAATTTGATTTGACACACAACAATTAGAGGCAAACCAAGATTGAGATAAGATTGTGACAAGATTGTGAAGATATGGTGGTGATGGTGAGAACAAAATATCTGGATTGACATGGTAACTAATTTTAGTTAGACATTAAAAAATGAGAGAGGAAGAAAAAAAGATCATCAAATGCGTGACACATGCTGTTGAAATATTAAAACCAGAAACCTGGGAAACGTTCTATTCCTTTCTTTAACGGGAACTAAGAAGCCGACATTGTGAATTGTGGGTCTTTGGTGTGGCTGAGCGCTTGGCAGGCTTACCATTCTTGACTTGGATAGCAGAACCCTGGCCTTGGAGGTGAACCACTGCTGGCTGCAAAACAGAAGAAAGCAGATTCAGATTAAAACAAAGGTAGATTCCCCTTGTTTACAGAAATGCCCAAATGCTTGTCTTGAACGTTTACAATACATGGAGTCCTCAAATTAGGACTACAATTAGGACTGGAAACCCCGGGCACTGAGTGACCTTTTAAGCAAAGACACCCGTGTCGTCACTGTTTCTGGCAGTTACGCTCGTGAAGCCACCTCTGGGTCATTGAATGGATGGAGTGAAAGAAGGCCTCTTGCAGGATTCCCGAGATCCCTTCTTGGGGCTGCAGGAATGGGTTCTCCACTTTCAACCTTCCCTGCCCGTCTCCCCATTAATTTTGGGGAAAGCTGGCAGAGAAGATTGCAAATGGCAATCACAGGATTGTGAGATGCTTGGCAACTGGTTGTAAATGCAAGTCGCCACTTGCCTAGCAGCTGAAAGGTGGACCACAAAAGTGTGTGTGTGTGTGTGTGTGTGTGTGTGGGCGGGAGGGCAGGGGGACAACTTTTTATAGTGGCCAGAAGTTCTTTATGGGCCATAATGCACCTTTCCAATGGTGATAATGTTGAAAGTTTGTTAAATGTCTGATCGTAAGTTTAGGACAACCTGGAAGAGACTATGAATTTCTGATCTCGTGGAACTAAAGTCCATTCATTGCTATAAATAACTTATTTGGGCATCAGAAATTTCCTAAATGCAAGCTGCGAAAAATTGACACAAATGTGTGAAATTACAGCAAATACGTCCTTTAGCAACATAACATAAGAAAAAGATGATAGATCTAATCAGATCACCTAGATTTTATGCAAAGATGAATGGATGGATAAACAAATCTGCTCTGGCTGGAAAAGTCGCATTTTTTTGCATTTAAAAAGGAAGCAAGATACATTTGTGATCAGTGTAGCTGATGTTTTCCCCCCAATGAAGTCACTGACCTGTGAATCCCTGGGTCCCGCTCTTTCTGTTGTGCCTGCAAAATAGTTTTTATATTGAGTCACATATGGCTTTATATGAGCAAGCTTTTTTAAAAGACTTCATCAAAATCCCATGCTTTTAGGAGTTCATTGGTCTGGGTATCTGCTAATCCTGGAAAGACACCTTCCATACCGTGACACTGTATTTTACTCTTCTGCAGCCAAAAAAAATCCGTTAGCACCTTATCGCTCTTATATAATGGCAGCCCCCTCTCAACCCCAGTACAAAACATTTACATCACTATTGCTCTTTTCACCTCCCCCCCTTTATTCATTCCCGTTTATTAAAACATGTATCACCCTGTATCCAAAAAGCCGTAATTCAGAAAATCCCTGAATAATAGCTGGTCCTTCTTTTGATTATATTATCAAGTTATCGAAAGAAAAATATCTTGGTTCACAATTTATACTTAATATCCTCAAATATTTTATGTATTTGTGGACCTTTTAAAATGGTGTCTCATTTTGAAATTTTATCCCCCTTTTGGGGAGAAGGGAAAATGGAGAGAGTTCCATCAGCCTTAATTCTACAATTGGCATAATTTTGGTGGGTTGACTGACTACAGAAATATCTCAGGGGACATTATACCCTTCCTCCTTCTCCATAGCTTATGCAGTTGCAATACTCTTCACATAGCTACAACAATATTCATATTTTGCTTTATACTTAAAACCACAGGCAGCTTCGGTATAAACTGAGAAATATTTTGTGGCCATTCAACCAGTCACAGATGTGCTTCTTTCTAATGTCTACAGTGACATAACAAGAGCCGTGGTGGCTCAGTGGTTAGAATCCAGTTTTGAATCCTAACTCTGCCCACTGCCAGGAGTTCAATCCTAACCGGCTCAAGGTTGACTCAGTCACCTGTCCTTCCGAGGTGGGTAAAATGAGGACTCAGATTCTTGGGGGCAAGAGGCTGACTCTGTAAACAGCTTGGAGAGGGCTGTAAAAGCACTGTGAAGCGGTATATAAGTCTAAGGGCTATTGCTGTAACTCAGTTTTGCTCCAGAAAATGATCCCTGTTGCATTAAGAAAGAGGATTGGCTGGAAGTCTCTGCACAGAAAAGTCAACAAGGAGCAAGAGATGGTTCAGGTAAAGTCCCGAGAAGATTCCTTTGCTCCTCTGTGACAGTCTTCATGGGTTATGTGGAGATCAAATATGTAGTTTGGACAACCTTCTATTTTGTGCCCTTTGGGATGAGCCAGATTGCAGGCACATTTGAGGTAACTGTTTCTCAGATTCTTGTATGTACCTACAAACCCCCACAGGTTGACAAGCATTATATGGTAGGGGACAGTTTTAGAATAACAGAGTTGGGAGGGACCTTGGAGGTCATCTAGTTCAACCCCCTGCTCGAGCAGGAGAGTCTATTCTAAATATTAGCCTCTATCTAGGATAGAACTCACAGCCTGGCTTTCTTTCTTGCGTGCACGTTCACTCTCCTAAGCACTTACCGGTAGGGCCTTGCAACCCAGGGGGTCCCTGGGGGCCTGGAGGTCCTGGGGGTCCCGGAGGTCCCATCACGGTGGTACCTGGAATGCCAGGGATGCCTGGAATGCCAGGGGGGCCTTGGGGTCCAGGTGGTCCAGGTGGGCCTTGGGGCCCAGCAGGTCCTGGAGGGCCAGCTTTTTTGCCTGTGAAAATACAGGGTTACGTTTTCATTTGTATAAACATGGATGCTAAGCTACATGGGCAGGTTCTATTGCTTCCTGGGTATGAAGGTATTGGTTAACAGGACTGACACCATTACTTCCTCCAGCAATTCGAATAGAATGAAATAGAAATAGATATAGGTATAGGTATAGATAGAGATAGAGATAGAGATAGAGATAGAGATAGAGATAGAGATAGAATAGAAATAGAAATAGAATTCTTTATTGGCCAAGTGTGATTGGTCACACAAGAAATTTGTCTTTCGATTTCTGCCAAAGAGACAAATTAAAGACAATATGAGAGTAATCTTGGACACCTTGGAATACTACGAGGCACATCCTGAAAAACAAATGGCTCTGATATTCCTAGATGCACAGAAGGCATTTGATAATGTGAATTGGCGATTCATGTTATTACTGCTGGAACAGATGGGCTTTGCTAGAAAATTTATTCAAGCAATAGAAGCTATATAGTATAAGCAAACGTCAAAGGTAATGATAGAGGGAGAACTGACAGACTATCAATATAAGAAAAGGAACAAGACAAGGGTGCCCACTATCACCTTTGTTGTTTGTGTTAACTTTGGAAGTGCTAAACAGAAATATTAGAGATGAAAAGAATATAAAAGGAATGAAAATCAAAAAGGAAGAATTTAAGCTGCAAGCATTTGCAGATGATCTGGTTTTCATCTTAGAAGACCGTCTAGAAACAGCACCAAAATTGATAGAAAAGATAGAGACATATGGAAAGGTGGCTGGTTTGAAAATAAATAAAGATAAGACAAAGATCTTGACAAAGAATATGCTATCAAGACAAAAGGAAGAACTGGCAGACCTATTGAAAATTCAGGTCACAAATAAGATCAAGTACTTGTGGATATATTTGACAGCAAGATGTAGTACACTAAAAGAGAATAATTATACCAAACTTAAACAGCAGATAGCGCTAGATCTGGTGAAATGGGAAAATTTACAACTGTCACTAATAGGGAGAATTTCAGCAATCAAGATGAATATATTACCCAGAATTTTATATTTGTTTCAAACAATTCCAATTAGGCTTGGAAAAGATTACTTTGAAGATTTAAATAAAATTGTGTTGAAATATATATGGCAAGGTAAGAAAGCGAGAATAAAGTTAAAACTTTTGCAAGATGCTAGAATTAGAGGAGGATTTGGTTTGCCTAATTGGGAGTTGTATTATCAAGCTACAAATCTGATGTGGGTTAAGGAATGGATAACACTAAGAAATACTGGATTGTTGACATTAGAAGGACATGATTTGTTGTTGGGGTGGCATGCTTTTTTATGGTATAAAGGAACTAAAACACAGGGGTATTTTAGAAGACATTATATACGGGAGTCTCTGTGGTTAAACTGGGAGAAAATTAAAAGATAATGTTATTTAAAAATTCCAGTCTAGCTATCGACTATTGAAGCATTTTCTTATCCTATAATATACAAAAAGGAACAAACAGTTAGATATGGTGAAATATTGAATGAAAAGGGTGAACTCAAATCTACACAAAAACTAGAGGAACAAGGTATAAAAATGAATTGGTTTTCATATGCGCAAGGTATAAAGATTCTAAAACGGAAGGTTTCTATGATAAATTGACTGATTTAGATAAGATTTTGACAGGTACTGATGAAAAGGTGATTTAAAAATTGTATGGATATTTATTAGAAATTAAACTAGAAGAAGAACAAGTTAAAGAAACAATGATTGCTTGGGGGAAGAATTTTGGATATGGGATTGATTTAGAGAAATGGCAAAAATTGTGGTCTCAAAATTATAAAATGACAATGTCAACAGCATATAAAGAAAATTTGTATAAGATGTTTTACAGGTGGCATTTCCCCCCGACAAGAATAGCAAGAATGTTCAAGAATAAATCCGAAAAATGTTGGAAATGTCATCAGACACCTGGCTCATATTACCATATGTGGTGGACTTGTGCGGATGCTAAAAAATACTGGACTAAAATCCACACGTGGTTGGAAAAAATGACAAAAAAACATATAGACTTGAAACCAGAGATATTTTTATTGGGAATTTTACCAGAAATATATAGTAAAGACTTGAAATATCTGATTGTAAATGTATTAACAGCGGCTAAGATTGTATTTGCCAAAAACTGGAAAAATGAGAAAACACCATCACAGGAGGAAATCATTAAGAAAATATTGGAATGTGCTGAAATGAGTAGAATGACATTTGAAATTAGAAAACAAGAGGATAAACAATTTTATAAAATTTGGGATCTATTCTATCAATGGTTAGACAATAAAATACAGTAATGAAATATGTAGACTTTTAGAAAATAATAAATATATAAAGATGTACTTCTTTCTTATTATATCTACAAAATGATTTTAGGATAGATTTGGGGTGATAATATGAACTGTTATAAAACAAACTAAGTAAATTATGATTATCTTGTAAAACATGAATGAATAAAAGTATAGTCAAATGATTGATTAATAACGATACTAAGGTATTTAATTTTTGATTGAAAATACAAGATTATATGCAATGTAATTGTAATTGAAGACTACTAAATGGAAGCACAAAACAATTTGTAAACCAACCGACACACTGTATGTACACCTATGGAAGATGGCTTGATGTTTTTATGTTTTGTTTGTTTACATTTGTTTTTAAAAACCAATAAAAACTTAAATAAAAAAAAAAGAAATTTGTCTTTGGTGCTTATGCTCTTAGTGTATGTAAAAGAAAAGATACATTCATCAAGAATCATCAGGTACATCACTTAATGATAGTCATAGGGTACAATAAGCAATCAAATTATACTAGGAAACAGTCAATATAAATCGTAGGATACAAGCAACAAAGTTACGGTCATACAGTCACAAGTGGGAGGAGCGGATGGGTGATAAAGAGTGATGAGATTAATAGCAATAGTAGTGCAGATTTTGTAAATAGTTGGACAGTGTTGAGGGAATTATTTGTTTAGAAACCGTTAGAGAACATTTCACCGAGGCAGCTGTTGTCAGCGCCATCTTGGATCAATCTTTGAAAGTAGTGGGGAAGTGAGCCCACCAGCTGGGCAAACAGAAACTTGCAGGGGACCAACAGAAGGAAGAGAGAAGGATGGGAACAGAATGAACAGAGAAAGACAAGAAGCATCCGAGTTCACCGTACAGCTGCTGCCCGCAATGAATATACCCTGAGAGCTGTCGGTTGAGAGCGAGTGTTTCCTATTGAGTAAGCAGAGACTGTAAGAGGAATCTAAAGAGCCAGGGAATGAATTCACAGTGATCAATTTAACAGTGTACTTCATTGGGAGAGAGTTCATGACGGATTCCCGAGAGCCAGAGGCAATAATAAGAAAAAGAAAAGTCTTGTGTGGTAACAAAGCAAAGTGTTTCTGCAAGGCTTGTGACGTTTTTGCATTCCTCCCTGAGAGAAATCTGGCCTATATTGGCAAGCTTATGGCAGTCTTTAAAAAGAAGGGGAGAAAAGGATTGGAACAATTGATGGATGGGAAAGCGCTATGGACTGATCCTGTGTGTCTTGGAGGCTATCATAGCAGCTTCCTCCCCTCCCTGCTGCTGGGTGCCAGTAGGTAAGTGTGACTTGAGGGAGGGGGGCATGCGGGAAGAGTGAGGGGTGGGATGAATAGATGCCTTGGCCTGGGAGGAGGAAGCGAGGGTGGGCAAGGCTCTGCGGGGAGAGGAGGAGGCAGGCTGGCCACTGGGAGAGTGACGGGCAGGGAGGGGAAATAACGGGATCCTGAAGGCAGTCCAGACTTGGGGATTTGGGGCTCCCTGGCTGAGAGCCACCCTGGACAGCTATTGCTGTTAAACAGGGCAGTGACTTTGTCCACAATTTGATCTGTGTTACTGAAACCTGGGTGGGCCTGGAGCGGATTGTTTCCCTCTTGGAAAGTGCCACCTAAGGCTTTGGTTCCCGTCATTGTCATTTATTTATTTATTTTTATTTATTTATTTAGTCAAACGCTTACAATATAATAGAAATAAGAATAAACATAAGTTTAAATACATGAAATAGGAACTAATAATCGGGGACAATAGGACAGGGAGGGTAGGCATGATTGTGCGCTTATGCACGTCCCTTACAGACCTCTTAGGAATGGGGTGAGGTCAATGGAGGTTATTTTGAGGGTAAAGGAGTTGGGGTTTGAGCAGGTGACAACAGAATCGGGTCGTGAGTTCCAGACATTGACCACTCTGTTGCTGAAATCATACTTCCTGCAATCAAGTTTGGAGTGGTTTACATTAAGTTTATATCTGTTGTGTGCTCTTGTGTTGTTGTGGTTTAAGCTGAAATATTCATTAACTGGCAAGATGTTGTAACATATGATTTTATGTACTATTCTTAAGTCCAATCTTAGCCAGTGTAGTTCAAGGTTGTCTAAGCCTAGAATCTCAAGTCTGGTGCTGTAGGGTATTCTGTTGCAAACAGAGTATAGTACTCTTCTTGTAAAATATTTCTGGACTCGCTCAATTGTATTTATGTCTGATATACAGTGCGGATTCCAGACAGCAGAGCTGAATTCAAGTATTGGTCTAGCAAAGGTTGTGTATGCCCTAGTTTGCAAATCAGTATTACCAGAAGAGAAGCTTCGTAAGACCAGATTTACAACTCTTAAAGCCTTTTTTAGTAATGTTGTTGCAGTTGTCGTCCCCGAGTCTTTGAGGGTTTCCAGGGGCTTTGTGCTACAGACCACTGCATGTGAGTCCCCCTGGTTGGAATTGGGCTGTGAGGGTTAGGAGCTTGAAAATGCTCCCAGCTCTATGCTTCTTCCCCCTCCGTCTTCTCTTCCTAAAGTGAACCATTCTGATTTCTCTTAACCATTACTTGCTCCAGTTATCTGAACAAGCAGCTTGAAATCATAGGGTGGAATTATTATTAGTCCCTTCGAGCCAGTCTTGAATCCTGGCAGGTGTTTGAACAAATCCCTGAAGTTTTCTTAGCAAGATTTCACAAGCTGCTCGCCACTGTCTGCTTCCTAGGGCTGAGATGGTATACCTGGCCAGGTTCTTCCTCCTGCCCAAGGCTGGCTTCAGGTTTCTCACCTGGTGTCTTAACTACTACATCAAATTGGCTCTCCAAGGGTAGAATTAGCTCATCCTGTAATTTGGGAATTTTATTTCTACTCATGTGATCTAAAATTGTGCTTATGTTTTTTGAAACTGCGCTTCACAACTGGTATTTATAGTCAACTTGTGATCAACCAGAATTCCTTCTTACAGGCAGTAGCCAAACCAGCATCCCCCATCCAGGCCTATTCCTGTAACCTACCAAGATGGCCTTGGATTTTGCTTGGATTTTGCTGGTAGCCAATCAGCTTCTGGGCGCAAATCAAAACCTCTATAAACCTCCCAGTGACACTTGCTGAGCAGCAACTGGACTGCCTGAAACCTGACTAGCATTTGGGGTATTCCCATTCTCTGGACCAGCCTGCACAAGAGCGGGCAGAAAAGGGTCCTATTATAGGTCAGGCAAGAGGGCCTGTCTCTGCTTGGCAGGTTCGGGCAAGGTGGGGCATGAATGTCTCTCTCACACCCAGAGACAGGCTGCAGAGCCCCTCCCCAGTCTGCCCTCACCTCCATCACTCTGGCAGGTGCCCCAGAGGGACCACATATCATCACGAGAGCTATTTTTATTTCTGCGCTTAACTCCTTTGCCCAAGGAACAATGTGTGGATCTGGAAGACCTGTTTCCTTGGGCTTATCTGATGACATCATGATGTTATTTTTAATTCCACCCAGGCCAAGCCCAGTCCCAGGCAATGCAATGCCGCCTTACTATAAAAAGTGCATGGTGCGGCAGCCGAAAACTTGCTTTTTATTTTTTTAATTAATTGATAATATAAAATGCAAAAGAAAATAGTAGAAAATATAGGGGAGGAAAGTGTAGGAAAAAGGTGGAAAAGAAAGAAAAGGCACTGACTTCTGACTCCCTTTGATGCAATAGAATAAGATAACAGCATCAAATCTCAACTTTTTAGTTTTACATAATAGTGTAAACCAGCTATTTCTGTAACAATAAACCTATTCAATTGGTAAAACAAAACAAAAATCAAAGTTTCATTTTTTTCCCCCATCTTGAGCACGAAGTCCAGAAGCAGTTTCCAAATAGAAACAAAAGTAATTGTGTTTTTTTTTCTTTAATCAAAGCAGCCAGTTTAAGCACCTCGGCTAATTCCACCACTTTTTGCAGCCATTCTTCCATTTGTGGGAATCAAAGTGTCCCTTTTGTGAGAAAAGTAATCTGGCTGCCCTCAACGTATATAACATCCTCCCCAAAATTTCTGAATCTTTTTCCATTAAACCCAAAAGAAAACTTTCTAGTTTTATCTTTATATTCACTTCTAGAATATTCTATATGAAGATGTGAATCCTAATCCAATACTTTCTTTGCTTTATCACATACCCACCATAAATGATAAAAGGCCCTTTCTTTACATTTGCCTTTCCAACGTTCATTTGAAATACCTTGGTGCATTCTTGACAGCTTATCTGGTGTTAAATACCAATAAAAAGCACATTTGCCTTTTTTAAAAACAACAAAAACCACGAGCGGCAGAAGACTCTCCATGCAAAGCACAGGGAAGCCATCCTCTTGTGCCGCTTCAGGACTGGGCTGGCTGCTGGCCAAGCCTTGGCCCAAGCTGCCTATCGGCCGTCCTGCCTTCGGTCTGAAGCGAATCTCGAACTTCACGAAATCTTGTGTACACGTATCACAAAATTCCTCTGGTTCATATCACCCTAGACTTGGTAGGATGAGGTGTATACCTAAGCCAGATCTCTCCTCCCGCCCACCAAAAAAAAGAAAGAAAACAACCCAGGGGAAAGACATGCTCCAGCTGCTTTCGCTAATCCTTCCCAGGGGCCTTCGGCTGCTAAATTAGCTGCTACTTCAGCTCTAACCCAATTACACGGAATCCAGAGTGGCGCGTGCAGGCAAGTTCTGACACCAGGGCTTCCGTCCAAGTGAGGTGCCTGCTTCAAAAAATAGCCAACTCTGCTGCTGTGCAATCCGGCACGAAACAGCTACCCTCACCGGGCGTTTCTGTAAGCCCCTGGAGATCCTGCCCTCGCCTCCAGCTTTCCCTGGGAAGAAGGGACAGAGCCTGTTGCCCATCCCTATCCAGACCTTCGGATGCAGCCTAGCAAGAGGGGCGACAATCCCTTCAGGATTAGCAAACCATCGCCAGGTACGCCAGGTTGTAAAGCTGCAGTACCAGAACTTTCTAAGTCTGGATGTGCCTGGCCCTTCTCTCTCTTCGACTAGGGAGGGTCTTGGCCCGAGATGCTTCCTTGCACGATGTTTTTGCGCAGGGCCTTTTATCTAACCGCTGCCTTGGTAGCAGCTCTTCCTCCTGTCCTTCCAAGCCATTTCTTCAGCCTGGAGCAGCTGCAGTGGGTGGGAAAGTGGCCTGGACACTGTGGTCATGAGGTAGGATGGCTTCTGCCATCCACTGCTGCTCTCCAGTACGCAGGGTGGCTAGAACAGCCTGGAAGGATGGCCGGTATTCTCCATCACGTCCGCGGGGCATGGACCCTGTGCCAGCTCCTCTCCTCTTCCACCTTCTCTGGAAATCCCTATCAGCTTTTTGCAAACCTCCCCAGGGCTTTGGGCCAAGAAAGGGACGTCGGTTCTACTGGTTAACGTTGCTTTGTTCCAAGCCAAATGTCTGGCTTGCAACATAAATTAGGCAGCCACCTAAATCACATAAATAAAACACAAACAACGGGATTTTGGATAGACGATGAAGAGGAAAACACCAACAGGCCACATCGTGTGTGTTTGTGTGTGTGTGTGTGTGTGTGTGTGTGTGTGTGTGTGTGTGTAAAAATAGAAAAAAAAAAGCTTACCTTTCTTCTTTTTAGGACTTGTGCCTACAAAAGAAAAAAAAATGTCCATATATATTTCTGTTGTTCGAAACCACATCCTGTATCTATTAACATCTGATGATTAAATAAAAATCCAACATCCCATCCCTGCACAATGCATTCAGTATATAAACAGGAAGAACTAAATAAAGTAAGTGTAAATACTTTTATAAGTCTATAAGTTTGGAGCTTCATGGATGACCCAGTGAAAGCCCACCATCCCATCAGCCTCTTTCCCTCTACCGGAAGGTTCTCCCTCTCGTAAGTTCTACTCTTCCGGTGCTTCTTGCAGAAGGACAGTCAGAGTTGGACCTTGACTGGTGATGGACTGAAGAGCAGGGCAGAAAGAAGTGGGAAAAATAGCTCCATTTTCTACAAGACAATTCAGCTACCTTAAAGCAAAGTTAACGCAGCTGATGGCTTGGAATTAGGAGCAGGCAGAAGTTCTGTTTCGCTTCTAAAAGGAACTAGCTAAAAGGTTATTTCCATCTTTAAACTCTGTATCAGGATTCCGGCACTTAACCCCCAATTAAATCATGAGTCTTGAGCCAAACTTCCAAACTTAAAAAGGATTTATTGGGAGTTAACATGTCCAGCACTGCCTGGGTGTAGCCGACTCTGAGACACATAATTCATTGTCTCCTTTGACTCTGGTTTTCCCCGTACCCTGGGTGTATCATTATTCATATTCTCCAATGGGACACATCCATAGCCCAGAGTCATCAATCAGGCTCTCCAGATAGAATTTTGCATGGCAGAAACTTCAGTCACCTAGTTACTATCTTTGAAAATATTTATGGAATGCACTTTCGATTTCCAAGCTGACACACTGCTCCCCCCTCTCTTTCTGTTGGCAACTCTAAAAAGACCCCAGAAATATTTTATGAGTTGACATTCTGTACAAAAGTACTAGAATGAAAAAAGCAAGACTTTAGGAAGAAGAGAAAATAGGAAGAGAACACAAGAGGAGATATGATGGCACAGAGCCTTCCTCTCTCCTGTCCAGATCTATCTGGCCTCTCTGCTCATGGCCCCTTGCTCTGGGACAGGGGACCCCACCCCACCCCAACCCCCAATCTGTGGCCCAATGCCTTGCCAGAGCCCGTTCCGAACTGGGCCAAGGGAGTGGTAGGGGAGCTTGCGCATGCACAACGCTGCAATTGTGAAAACGGTGCAAAGGCATGTGTGAAACCATCCCCTCTCCCCTCCCTGCCACCCCCGCCAGTCAGCTGAACTGGAAAGGTTGGAGTTTGCTGCCCTGGGACACACACAGAGCCTGGTCTGGCTGCCAAGAGCTGCCCCTCTTTGGGGGGGAATAAACTAATAGCCTAAATAGCCTCAGCACCTGCCATCCAATCCTAGAAAACGTCTCCTTGATTTACGATTCGTGTAGCAACCATTCAAGCTTATTACAGTACTGAAAAATGTGGCTTATGGCCGCTCCTTGTAGCATCCCCAGTCATGTGATCAATTCAGGCGCCTGGCAACCAAAGTTATACGTAAGCTGGTCGCAGAATTCCGGAGTCAGGTGATCACGGACTTCAGCAAGCAAAGTGAACGGAAGAAGCTGGATCCAGTTAATGACTGCCTGATTTATTTAAAAATTGCAGTGATCTGCTTTAACAATCCTGGCCAAAAGGTTATAAAATCAGACCTAACTCACTTTGTAACCACTCTGCTTAGCAATGGAAATGGTGATCGAAAGTCAAGGACCACCTGAATTTGGTTGTAGATCTCTTCCACCCCAACCTGCTTTTGAATTTGCGCAGCCCTGAGAGCAGAACCTTCTCTTCGCGTGTACAAATGAGTGTGCATGTGTGCAGAATCACTGCCACCTAGTGCTGCATCCAGGAGAGACTCTACCGTGGTCTCCATTGGAGAGAACGTCTGTCCTGAGTGGGGTCCCCACCCACCCCCCGGAAAGAACCACCCAGGAGAGGGTGTGATGATCCAAAGGGGTGTGGCACAAAGGCAACACAGTCACATAAGTAAGAAGAGTCCCTTTAGTTCTTCCAGTTTTGCCCCCAATGTCCAGTTACCTTCAGCTGGAGAGAAAACTCTCCCAAGAACAATCTTTAAGTAGAGGAAATTCAGTCCGAAAACTAAGTACATACAAACTGTAAATAAAAATCCATACAAACCACGCTGCTGTAATTAGCTGGATAGGGAAGGATAAGAAATTGCAGACTTAAAAGGCCAGCAAAACACACACAGTTGGGAAGATGCCAGGAACCCAGATAAGCCTAGACAATACCAGATAACTCACGATTTGCTCCCAACAACTGGCTGTGCGCAACTCCCCTTTTTAAACACTGTGTTCCCAGCTGCAGCTAATGAAGGGAATCGGGGCCCTTTGCTCCCCCGTAAGCCACGCAACCCACGTTGCTCTTTTCTCCGTTCCTCCCTGCTTTCCCTAGGATGAAGAGGGGGTGGGCCTGGGTCTTCCTCCGAATTCCCTCTGCCTTGCTCTACCTCTCCCCTGCTCTGCCCAGCCAGACTTTGCCCTTCCCCAGTTTCTTCCACAACCAATGGAGCCACACTCCCACTCCCTGTCAGTTGCTCGGCCTCCCCCTCAGATTCCAACAGGAGCACGACAGAGGGTCTTTCCACCATTCAAGCCCAAGAGAGCCTCTGCTTTTTAGCCATGTGTCTGGAAACGAACAGGGCTTGTATCCACCATGGACCTCCCTCAGCAGGCCAGCCTTTGATCCTGTGTTGTGGCCAAGCCAGAAGCTGGATAAGGTGCTGGGGAGGGATCATCCCTGAGGAACAGCACCAACTGTGGTCTGTTCCAGAACTGCCTGTACAACCATCCACATCATGGTAGGTCATATTGCAAAACTTTCTTTGTGGTTGCCTTGGAAGGACATGGAGCAAAACCTTTTAATGTAAACAGTGGCATCCAATGCGCAATTAGGAGCCATGCGTGACCACCCTCAGAGACCTATGAAAGGTTTCTTTGGACGTCAGCAGCTCCCACATTCCCAAGAATGCACGAATGGTTTGCAACCCAAGATGTTCTCAACTGAATTAATATGGGAACAGATGGGGGAAATTCTCCACACAAATCAAACTGGACAGTGTTGAAAATTGCTATGTCAGAGTTATTGAGGCCCTGCTTTTTGGCGGGGGGTGAGCTTCCCTGTCCCAATTGAGAGCAGCTTTTTTTTTTAAGGACGAGTGAAATATTTGTTTGTTGTTTATATCCCACCTTCATTATTTTTATAAATAATTTGAGGTGGCAGATATACTCCCTAGATCCACTTCTAGGAATCAAAATAAACAGATAAGGCCTGTTGTAAAAAATGCCAAGCCTGCAAAAGCTACGAAGAAGTATCAGAGAAAAGAAGGATACAGACAATTATAAAATTACCTCAACATTTAACCAATTTGTCTGAGCATGCCTGAAGAAAAATAGAATATCCTTGGCAAAAGAGTACAATTGTGCAATCCCAGATAATTTATTGACTAGGAAGCAAGGCGTCCCAGATTAAGTTCACAGCAGAAAGCAGAAATGGGAGAGATTCACCTCACTTTCGTGTCTCTGAGATTGCAAAACCTTCTATTGGTGGAGTTGCTTTCTCCAGGCCTTGGCCGGTCAGTGGGGACTTAGGAACTGGCCATGGGATAAGAAGACGATTACTTCAAAGCCTCTGAGTAATTGTGGGGTCAGGTGAGGGTAGCTGATTCGGACAAGCCCATATCTGAATGAAAATGTGACCGACTGGATTGGAATAGAGAATCAGGGGGCACCTGGATCCCCCATTGGCATCTGGACAATGTAAGAGTTGATCCCCTCTGAAGATGAGAGGAGGCGGAGGAAGAGGAGGCATTATTATTATTATTATTATTATTTATTGAATTTATATTGCCGCCTATTCGCCCATGGTGACTTGAGGCAGTTTACAAGAATGTAAAACCATTCCTGAAGGTGAGCTCCATGATTTAGAAGGATCGTCTGACAGTCTTCTCCGAGGTGTGTCCTAAAGACAACAGCCATGAGGAGAAGGGATCTGGAAAGAAAACACATTTGGTGTGCTTTAGCTTGAAGTATCCGAAGGACCGCCATTTTGCAGAATTGTTTAGAGTTATTCCAAAGGACTAAACAAGAAATGGTGGGCTTACGTTTCAAGGACATTGGCTTATGGTGAACCCCAAGAAACATTTCTTACCACGAAGAGCTACTGAACAGTGGAACACGGGGTTGGGGGTGGGTGTCAGTGGTGGGATTCAAATATTTTTACCACCGGTTCAGGGGGTGTGGCTTGGTGGACACACTTTGCACGCATGCACACACTTTGTGCGCACGCATTAAACGCGTACTTTGCACAGGTGCAGAGACATTCTAACTCACCTCCTGCAAGTCTGCACGATCCCGGTCGCTTCAGCGGCTGCTGCACGGCACTCTTCTGTGCCGCGCAAAGCAGCTGCGCTTCAAATTCAGACGCTAAAGGTGAGTATGGGAGCCAGGCAGGCGGGTGGGCCCAACGGCAGAGCGGTGGAGAGAACCGGTTCGGTCTCAGCAGAATCAGGCCAAACCAGTAGAATACCACCACTTTGTGTGTGTGTGTGTGTGTGTGTGTGTGTGTGTGTAAACGGACCGAAAGGCCATCAGTCAGAGGTTCTGAAGCTGTGGCGAGAGTGTTGGCCCAGTGATCTTCAAGGTCTCGTTCATTTTGTGCAGCTGCCGTAGAGCCTCCTCAGGGAATGATAATAACGGAGCAGCTTCAGGAAGGGAAAGCTCCTCTCCGTATCAGGAGGCTAAGCTATTTACAGCTGTACATCCCAGGAAAAGCTTTTTAAAAATCCTATTTTTAAAGAGTTACTCAAAAGAGTTAAATTACGTTCACCCCTGAATATCACCTAAGTTATTGCATCATTTGCCCCCCGGAGCGAATTCCTGTCTGGTGGAACTGTTTTGTCGCCAGTGGTGACCTGGACCCTCTTCAACAGCACGGCTGCCATTCTGTTCTGCACATCAATGCTTATCCATGGAGACCAAGGGGAGCAAGCGGCCAGTTTTAAGTTTCTGGGTGTTGCCCTAAAAGAGGACCTGACCTGGGGGGCTCACATTGCAGCCCTGGTCAAAAGGGCCCAGCAGAGATTAGACTACCTGAGGCTTCTCAGGAAGCAACAACTGAATGAAAAACTGCTGGTGACCTTCTACCGCTGCACCAGAGAAAATATCTTAACTTACTGCACACCTGTGTATGCTTTGCCAATTGCACAGTGGCAGATGGGAAAGCATTCCAGAGGGTGAACGTCACTGCCCAAAGGATCATGGGTTGCCCTCTCCCCTCTTTGGAAGAGCTTTATAGCTCCCTCTGCCTCAAGAAAGTTCAGAACATTCTCAAAGATCCATCTCTTCCTGGGCCCCCTTTGTTTTGAACTATTACCACCTTGCAGACGGTACAGGATAATAACAAAAACAAGGACAAATAGGCTGAAAAACAGCTTCCAGGGCAACTCTATGAATTCTATTGTATAGTGCAATATCAGGGGTTTTCAATTCAATTGTATAAAATGTGATGGATGTGTGTTTGTATTTATTGTCATGGTCATGATGTGCACTGAGGATGGTGTTTGATTTCGTTATATGAGGTGCAATGACAAAGTAAAGTAAAGTAAAGTAAAGTAAAATAAAGTAAAGTAAAACTAAACTAAACTAAACTAAACTAAACTAAACTAAACTAAACTAAACTAAACTAAACTAAACTAAACTAAACTAAACTAAAACTAAAACTAAAACTAAAACTAAAAGTAAAACTACACATTGTTGTCCATATCCAAGAGCAGCCCATCTAGAGCACATTACGGTAATGCTGCTTCCGGCTCACAGGGGACAGCAGCTGACTGGCCCTATGCAAGGGTAGTCAGGGCTGATGAAGGCCTTCCTAACAAGGGAGATCACTCGAGCCCCAGTGATGACAGAGAGCCGCCTGCAAACTGCATTCCTTCCAAAGCAGCCCAACCCTCTTTCCGAACAGACAGACACGGTGATGCCTCTGTTTGGGAAGCATCCACCCACAAGCTTCCATCTTGTCAGATTTAGCCTCCGTTTATTGGCTCTCACCCAGTCCATTCCTGAATTTTGGCATTGGTTCATGACACGCACAGCCTCACCTGGTTGAGACGTTATGAAGAAGCATCACTACTCTCAGCAGAAGGATGGCACCCCTCCCCAAACTCTTCATAGCTGTCCCCCAACAGCTCTGTACAGAACTTAAGGAGCCCCGAGGACATGGCGCTTCCTTGCGGCCATTTTTGTGGCCGCCAGGACCATCCGTCGCTCAGGCTTCCCCATGAAACTATTCCTTCTACCAGGAACAGAAGCATCCCAGAACGTGACCTCCAACCCCATCTGTGGGGATGATTCAAAGGTTACAGAGAGATCCAGCAGAACCAAAGATTAGAACTCAGATATTCCTAACTCCCACCAAGCTCGAGAATCAAACTTCTTTGCCTTCTGCAAAGAACTGCAGTTTCTCAGCTGGCTTTTATCTCTAAAGGGAGGGGCTATTACTTTGCAGCCTTACTCCCGAGTCGCCCATGCTGCTGCAGCTGCTCTTTCCTTCAAGCAGTCCTGGGCACAGGCTCCTCGGGGACCTCTTCCTCACTGCTGCCAGCCACCACAATCTCCAAAGTCAGCATTCCACTCCCTGATGGTCCTGGCCCCACCCCTGCCTCACCCGCAGGCTCCTCATTTGAGTCCTCGCTCTCCGAGCCCTCAGCTGCCCACACCTGCTGCCGGCAAACCACAACATCCCCTCAACCACTTGTGGAAAGATGAGATGTTAAAACTCTGGCGTAGGAACCCATTTGTTGGGAGACAGGACGCCAACTCACTTTCTGATCCTTCGCTGTTCTTGCTTCTTTTGTTTCTGCGCACATGGTGGCTTTCTTCTTTAAAGAGAGGACTCTTCTCCGGGGAGAAGATATTCAGCCAGGCCATCTAAGAGAAGGAGAGCGGGAGAGGTCAGCATGGGCCAGCACAGCACAAATGTTTCGCATGAGGCAGCTTGGAAAAGCAAACAATGCAAAATGCTAAAATTAGCGATATTGACCATTCGGGGTAAGGGCAGCAGCAAACCACATCCAGAGAACCAGCTGTGATGCTGAGCGAACACGAGACCTCGGGGGGAAAGGGGAAAATGGAAAACTGACAATTTTACTGCCACCAGCTTCACTGAGTCGCACGAAGAGAATCCAACTGTTTTAGCAGGACGTTAAAAGTGCTCTGTTCGGAATAATTAGAAATGAATGTCCACATTTCTATTTTTAAAGTATTCCATTAATTTTCATGGTTTTAAATTTTCTATTTTGTTTGAAATTCCTAGACTTGGACTTCAAAGGACAATTTAGAGAAATCATTTCATAACAAAAACATGAGATTCTGCCACCTGTCCCTCAGCTCCGCCTTTTTGATCTCTGACCATATTAAGTTCAAATCTAACTGCAGTCCATATCTAACGTTTCCTTCTGAGATGAGTCCCATGGAGGGTTCAAAGTAAGGATGCACAAAGCATGAAGGGTCCTGCAGAAGGAATGCCAGCACAAGGCCCACGAGCACAGCTACGCCTGGAGTTACAACCAGCTCTGCCAACCTGTTCTGCAAAGGGGAAGCCCGCAAGAGACAAGCACCAACATAACGACACATAACCGCCCATAACATGTCAATCAGGCGACAAAAGTAATGAAACTCTTCTCAGTCAATCAGAATAGAGCTGGAAGGGACCTTGGAGGTCTTCTAGTCCAGCCCCACTATTCAAGCAGGAGACCCTATGCCATTTCAGATAGGTGTCTATCCAGTCTCTCCTTAAAAGCCTCCAATGATGAAGTCCCTACAACTTCTGAAGACAAGCCCTTACACTGATTAATTGTTCTCACTGTTAGGGAATTTCTCCTTAGTTCTCGTTTGGTTCTCTCCTTAATTAGTTTCCATCCATTGTTTCTTGCCTTGCCTTCAAATGCTTTGGAAAGTAAATTGACCCCCGCTCCTCAAAGACTGGAATATTTCTATATGTCACCCCTACTCCTTCTTATCTCTGGACTGGGCATACCCAGTTCCTACTTTCCTCTCCACCATGTCAGGGCCGCAATGGGCTTGTGCACCGCTGAGGTCGGCAGCTCGGCAGTTCGACTCCCATGAGCGAATAAAGTGCATAGGGACAAGAAAGGAGCCTCCCCTGAAAGGCTACTGTAGAAGCCCCCAAACTTGGCAACTTTAAGACTTGTGGACTTCAACTCCCAGAATTCTCCAGCCAGCTCTGCACATGGGTTTCAGAGTCTCCTTTCTTCTTCCAGATGTGCAAGAACTACAACTCCCATAATTCTCACTTGGCTAGGCATCTTGGAAGTTGCAACCTTAGCCAGAGGGTCCTTGCTCAGTTCAAGGGGGGGGGGGCGCTTAACTGAGATCATCCTGGCTTTATCAGAATTAACAGAATAACAGAGTTGGAAGTGACCTTGGAGGTCCTACCCACTATATCAGGGGTCCCCAAACTTGGCAACTTTAAGACTTGCGGATTTCAACTTCCAGAATTCTCCAGCCGGCAGAGCTTTCCATTCATATTATTGTACATCCCTTGTTTGTTTTTATTGTTTCGTTGTTTTGCTATCGTTATGTTTACATTTTTATTATTTTTTCCATCTTATTGTTGTAAGCCACCCAGGACAGCCTTAGGGCGAGATGAGTGGCAAATAAATTTAGCAAATAAATAAAAAAAAACCTTCAAACTTCTCTCCAGGTCTTTCCAGTGATGGTGGAACTACTTGCAGAGGGCAACCAGCAAAACGTGCCACTATACAGGATCTGCCCCATTTCTGCCCCACAACCCCTCAAGGCCATTCTGGACCCCGTTATTCTCACCAGGAACAGCAACAAGGAATGTCCCTAACTGACTAGCAGCCCAGCCTTTAAATTTGCTGACTTCCAACCGATGAACGAAACAGCTCAGCTTCATAACTTTAAGCTTAGTAATAGCCCAAATCAATCTTTCGGAGACAGTTCTTTGAGAAGCAAAGCGGCTGGGAATAGCAGAGTTAGACTCTATCACTAAATGATCTAACAGCACTGCGATTCTTTGGCACACACCAAATAATGACATAGATTTAGCTCAGTATAGGTGATATGATCATTAAACAGGTGTTGAAGTTAGGATAAAATTTCAAAAACAGTATGATACCTCAACCCCAAGGAATGTGCAGTTGCCTTAAGGAGGTCATTCCACCCGATTTCACATCTTATCCCTCACATTGCAATGCCCAAGGGAAAGCAAGAGAAAAATCTAGTTTTTGTATAACAGAAAACCAACATTTGAATCATAGAAGAAGGTCACAAATTTTAATTGTGCAACTCAAAAACTGCCAAAATCCCAAAATGTGCTTGTGTCCCAAATCCCAGTGCTCAGCATGCTGCAAGGGAGTAAAATCTGTTCCCTGTGTCCAGAACCAGCCTGGCCCAGGTGCCCGAGAGTGGACACTATTTCTATATTAATCCTTACTCTCCCTGAATCCTGCTCCTGCAGTTGCCATCTGTTAAGTCAAGGTGCAAATTCTCGTAGTATGGAAAGATGAAGCCCTTTGTTGAGTAACATAATATACTGCTGAAATAGTCATCCTGTAAATGCAAATGCAACTTCAACAGAAACCGGGCTCTGTCAATGCTCACTCTAATTGGTCAGAACTCTGAGAAGTTTGCTTCGTGCCTTCTGGCATAGAGGATTTCATCAAGGAACCAATATGTTGAAAGTCTCTCAAACAAAAGGCAAGTATCTCATCCTTTGACACCTTTGTATTCCAGGAGTCTCAGAAATCCAGGAAAGCAACAACCATTCGCAGCAAATCGATCAAACCTGGTCAGACAGCAGAGAACTCCGGCAGAAGCCCTTTGGAGAAGAAAGCACCAAGCAAACAGGACCTTGGATAGCTCTTTTTGAGAGCCGAACAAAACAAGGAAAGCTTGTGTAGATACCCAATGCAGTATCTGCCATTTCTACTTTCTGGAGAACTCTTGTGACAGATTAAACTTCTTCCCCTGGTTTTTAGCAAACTGAGGTCTGCAACAATATGGAGGCAGAGATAATCTTTTAAGTTCTCAATCTCTACCTCAATCTCGTATGTATCCTACATTTGGATGACCACCTAAAACAGAGGTCTCCAAACGTGGCAACTTTAAGACTTGTGGACTTCAATTTCCAGAATTCCTCAGCCAGCTTTGCTTTGGAATTCTGGGAGTTGAAGTCCACAAGTCTTAAAGTTGCCAAGTTTGAGGACCCCTGACCTTAAAAGATGAGAGGTCTGCATCAAGGCAAGGCTCAGGGGTCTCCAACCTTGGCAACTTTAAGACATCCAAGGTCCCTAGAACTAAGCAACCTGGAACTTAGGAGAAAATTCCTAACTGTGAGAGCAATCAACCAATGGAACGACTTGCCTTCAGAAGTTATGGATTGTGGTCGCTAAGCAATGCAGTCACATGAAGTTTTGAATTTCCACATTAGCAGTGGAAATTCCCATCCCAATTGCTGTCATAAGATGGAGACTATCTATAGTACCACATTTTGGGGAACCTTCATCCTACTACAAATTTTCCTTGGGCACCTTTGGACTCCTCCCCTGTAGCACCCTCAGTTAATACGACTGCTTTGAGTCCAACATACAGGTAGTTCTCAACTTACAACAGTTCATTTAGTTATCATCTTCTTTTAATGACTCCATAATCAAGAGTGGAATTCTACCGGTTCAGACTGGTTCAGGCGAACGAAGCACGCAATCACTGAACCTGTTGGTATACTGGTTGAATCGCACCATTGCCCATAATCGCTTGCGGGGAGGAGTCTGGGCAACTGAATGGAACTAGCAGAGTGTTTTAATGGCTCGATGCCCTTCCTGTCACCAGGGCGGAGTTATATTCAGCAGATATATTCTCAGAGTGTGTCCAGAGAGAAAAATATCTGCCTCTACCTAGGATCGAACTCACAGCCTCCTGATTGGGAGGCGAGAGCTCTACCTCTAGGCCACCACACAACTCCACAACAGTTAATTTAGTGACCATCTGAAATTATAATGGCCAATATGTATCCTAATTTAAGCCCACTTTGCTGGAAATGCAAACAAACAAGGGGCACCTTCTTCCACGTTTGGTGGCTTTACCCAAAAAGTAAGAAATACTGGACAAAAATACGAACATGGATAAAAGAAATTACGACCATTCAATTAGAATTTAAAGCAGAAATCTTTTTACTGGGAATAATAAAAGGTGAATGTGTGAAAGAAATAAAATATTTAATTTTACATATAACTACTGCAGCGAGGACAGAGCCCGCACAGGGTTGGAGGGAAGATCGTAGGCCAACAGAAAATTTAATAATCCAAAAAGTCTACGATGGCGCTGAAATGAACACACTAACTCAAGAAAAGGAAGACTTAAAATATTATACAGTCTGGGAAAACTGGTATAATTGGATAAGTAATAGAAGCCAGCAAGTAAATAAATAAGGAAGGAAGAATATAAAGAGGCTAAAGTACGAGTAACAACCAGATATATGAAATAAGTATTAGAATAATGTTTGATATGTATGCACCGTCTAATTAATTTGTAATATATATTTTTTTTCATCTTTAATGAAATGTTTTGTATTTTGTATTTATCTTTTTAATATTTAATAAAGTTTTTTTAATTAAAAAGAAAGAAATTATGACGGCATTGAAAAAAGTGAACATAATCAGTTTTCACACTTCCGACTATTGCAATATCTCTATGGTACGTGACCAAAATTCAGACGCTTGGAAACTTACTCATATTTATGACAGTTGCAGAGTCCCGGGGTCACCTGATCCCCTTTTGCAGCCTTCTGACAAGCAAAGTCAATGGGGAAATCAGATTCACTTAATGACCGGGTTATTAACTTAACAATGGCAATGATTCACTTAACGGTGGCAAGGAAGGTCATAAAATGGGTCTAAATTCATTAACAAGGGTCTCATTTAGCAACATAAATTTGGGGCTCGATTGGGGTCATAAATCGAAGGCTACCTATATAATCTGAAGCCTCCTCTCTTGCTGCCATACTGATCCAAGGCTGCTTTATATTTTAAAGCTGCTCTTTTAGACACACTGATTTGAAAACAGGGGTAAAACCTTTTTTGGAAAACTGAAATTTGATAAGTTTTTTTCGTGCCACATTAACATTACTGGATAAGCCAGGCTACAAAATAGACAAACAATCTGTTATATGAAAGACCTGGATAGATGATGGGATTTTTTTTTTCTTTAGATCAACTACTGGATGATAATTGTAAATTTTTATCTCATTTTCTCTGTTTCAAGTTATACTATTGGTCTGATGCCACCTACTGGCAGTAATTACAACGACAACATTTCCAGCTTCAAGAGGCTCTTAATTTATGAGAAGTGATCACTAAATCCTACAGGACAAGTAAGAGCAGAGTAAATCTTTACAAATATCAGTTATTAATAAACCAATGTGTGTATATATTTGAACTCAGTATGGAACAAAGGACCAGAGATCTCATTTTGCCTAAAAGATGGGGGAAACCCTCAACAGATCCTGGGTTATGGCTTATTTAACAAAAACCAGCTGCAACACACTGCTGGCTCCTACTTAAGCAGTTGTCCACCAGATACCTAGAGGACCTTCACAGCAACAGCAAAGACTTGTACGCCGCTTCACAGTGCTTTACAGCCCTCTCTAAGCGGTTCATAGAGTCACCTTATTGCCTCCAACAATCTGGGTCCAAATTTTACCATCCTTAGAAGGATGGAAGTCAACCTTGAGCCGGCCAGAATCGAACTCCTGGCAGTGGGCAGAATTCAGCATTCTAACCACTGCGCCACAGGCTCTACATCCTAGCCTGTGCACCTGTGTTTTTTTTCCTGCCTAAGTGGAGGACCTTATTTTTCTCACTTTATTTTACTCTTTCTCAACTTCTTGCATTTATATAGAAAAGTAATTTCTGCACTTTATCTGGATATTCTACCACAGGCAAGAGATAAGGTTCTTGATTAATCCACACTGATTTCTGGTAGTTAAAATATTGCTTTCTAGGTGCTTAAATATCATGCCCATTATTACACATACCAGAATTTACCGGATATTTGTGTCAGACTGCTGGATTTTGCATATTGCATATTGCTGGATTTTCATTTTTTCTGTTTCGGAACGGAAGTCCTCCAGGCTTTTCGGAAGGCCTGGGTTCAGCTAGTTTCTTCAGTATTCTAGAATTCGTATGATTCTTGGCATTCATATTCAAAGTAAACAAATTGTTACTGAGCATCTTTCATAAAACGAAAAAGTTGGAAAGAAGTTAGTCCAATCTCTGCCCATTGTAGGAAAGATGAAGTCAGGAAAGCTAAGGCTCTGTTCTGATCCAAACACTTTTCCAATAAAACAAACACGAACCAAAGGGAACAGAAACCTTTTAATGATTCTTACGAATCCCCGGTTAAAAGGTTGCTGCAAACTAATTAAGTTTGATAAGCACAAGCTCCACCAAAACTGTGCGAGGCTGCCAAGAATAAGAAATATTTCACAACGCAAGAGTCTTCAAATACCAACTTAAGATACTGTAATGTCCACGAGGCTGAGTTTCAAAATGTCTTTGCTTCCTGCAAAGAACGTTCTCTTCACAGCTGGCTTTTATCTTCTTGTAGGAGGGGCCATTACCTTGCAGCCTTACTCCCGAGTCCCCCGTGCTGCTGCAGCTGCTCTTTCCTGCAAGCAGCCCTGCACTCATGCACAGCACAGCAGCACAGGCTCCTCGGGAACCTCCTCATTGCTGTTGCCAGCCCTCACAATCTCTGAAGGCAGCAATCTACTCCCTAATGGTCCTGGCCCCTCATCTGAGTCTTCGCTCTCCTCATCCATCCGCACCGGCTGCCGGCTAACCACAACGGGCTCAGAATGAAGTAACAGTTGCAACAAATGCCAATAATAATTTTAAAAAGTTTTCTTTCAACATATAAAAAAGCAGGAAAAAAAAGTCAAGGAAACAATTGGTCCACTAATGAGAGAAGCTGGCAAGGAAGTGATGGGCAGTAGCAAGAAAGCAGAGCTTCTCTTCATTCATTCTTTGCATGTCTTCAGGCAAAAAGATAATAGATCCCAATCTATCAAAAACGTAACCATAAAAGACAGACTAGAAATACAAATTAAAATAAGCAAGAAAATGGTAATAGAACACCTAGATGAGTTCAAATCACCGGGACCTGATGGATTACATCCCAGGGTTCCAAAGGAGCTGGCAGATGTGATCTGAGAACCATTGAACCATATCTCTCAAAGATCCTGGTGCACAGGGAACTACAAGAGGAATGGAAAAGAGCTGATATGGTCTCCATCTTCAAAAGGGTGGGGGGACAAATACAGGAAACTACAGACCAATCAGCCTCAACATCCCTGGAAGATCCTGAAAAAGATAATCAAGCAGCGTATCTGCAAACATCTGCAAACAAGTTATAACCAGAAGCTAACACAGGTTGGTCAACCTATTTTCAAAGCAGCAGAAGGCAAGACAAGAAAAATGGATGGAAACTAATCAAGGAGAGAAAGAAGCAATCCGGAATTCAGGATAAATTTCCTAATGGTTAGAGCGATCCACCAATGGAAGAGGTTGCCTTCAGAAGTTGTGGGTGCCCCATCACTGGAGGCCTTCAAGAAGAGACTGGACAGCCGCTTGTCTGGAATGGTCTAGGGCAGGGGTGTCAAACTCACAGCCCGTGGGCCGGATGTGTCATGTGCTGGCCACATCCATGCCCGGTTTAGCGAAGGGAGAAAAAATGGCAATACGTCATGTGATGACAATGTGACAATGGTCTAGGGCCATTATGGCAACCCTATGGCACTTGCCACAGGTGGCATGCAGAGCTGTTTGTGCTGGCATGCGAGCTGCAGGCAAACTTACCTGCACTGCACATGCATACACCTCCCAGCTGATTTTCGGCCCATTTGAGGCTGTTTTCACCCTCCCAGAGGCGTGAGGGAAGCCTCTGTAGCATTTAGAGACATCAAACGGCCCGAAAATTACCTGGGAGCTGCTAATGCCCGCAGGGAATGAAATGAAACCTACATACTTCTGAGATAATCCATTCCACTGCTGACCCCTTGTCCCAAAGATGGTTTTTGCCAAGGCAACCGGACCTCTTCATTTTCTTTGAATACATTTCACTTCTCATCCAAGAAGCTCCTTCAGCGAAGGAAGGAAGGAAGGAAGGAAGGAAGGAAGGAAGGAAGGAAGGAAATCCATTTGCCTCTTGAAACAGCACTTTATGGGACAACCATAACCTGGATGACTGAGAATTTCCACAGACATTTTGCTGACCCCTTATAATCAGAACTTCTTTCTGATGTCCAATCAACTTCGACTTCCTTGTAACTTAAACACACTATTTCGTGTCCTCTCATGCAGAGCAATTCATAACAATTCCATCATGTCTTTTCACAGTACTGGAAGACAGCTATCAAATCTCCTTACGTTCTTCTCTTCTCCAGGCTAAACATGCCACTCCCCCCCAGACATTGTTCACAAGTTGTCCTTCCAATCTGTTTTAACAGCTTCACGGCTGTTCTCTGCATGTGCTATAATTCCATCAACACCCTTTCCAAAGTGCCATGCGCAGGAGTATTCTAGGTACCAAAGTAAAACAAACAATAAGCAAAATACTATATTCTTTCGGTACAATTTTGAAAGACCATCCCAAGCCCTGGATTCCTATTGCCCGTAAACACTGCTTTGGGAAAAATTGAATATTTGTAGTTTAGAAGTTGTGATGATCTCCCCCCGCCCATTTTTTTTGGAATGGTGCAAAAGTGCATCGCAATGCATCTGGCACACTGATCACATGCCAAGACACCTGGATAGATGGAATTCAGTGTCTGCTCATCACGCTGTCAGCTTTCCAAGTGTCAGACAAGAGTTATTCAACCTCACCTGTACAAGCTCAAACCTTGATCTTCTCCACTGAAAGCACATGTGTTATCACAGCGATATCAGAGAATAAATAACAAAATAACAGAGTTGGAAGGGACTTTGGGGGGTCTTCTAATCCAAGCCCCTGCTCCAGCAGGAGGCCCAATACCATTCCAGTCCAATGGTTGTCCAGTCTCTTCTTAAAATCTTCCAATGATGGAGCATCCACAATTTCCAGAGGCAAGCTGTTCCACTGGTTAATTGTTCTCACTGTCAGGAAATTAAGACTTCCACCAGTCTTAAAATTGCCAAGTTTGGGGGCCTCTGGTTTAGACTGACATGTCTCATGAATGATGAAATGCAGCGAGGGCACTCCAAACAGCAAAACAAAGCACATTCAACAGGAGTCCTCACCTAGGAGGAAGCTGTTAATCTGCAAAAATAAAGAAGGAAGATGCAGGCTGTCAAAGCCTTGTTAAAAGAGAGGAAGGTTTTTCACAAAATCCTCTACAATCAGAGGTTGCAGAAATGTTGAGAATACGACTGTTGGGGCAGAGAAGATACAGGAAGAGGAAGGCAGGTACGGAGTAACTTAGAAGACAGAGCCGATCCCACCCAGCCACTCCCACGCAGGAAGGCTCCAGAAGTTCAGAGGAGATCCCTCATGTTAGGTGTGTCCCTTCCCTGGGTACCCAGCGAAGGCTGCATGTTTCCAGAGGCCACCGAACGTTAATAGAAGAAATGCTCTCTCTCCCCCAAGCCTTTCACTGGGAGATCTAGAGACTGAAATCTGCAGTCTTCTGAAGGGTGCAGCTGAGTTCCCAACTCCACGTATCTACACACAAAAGGGTGTAGCAGAAAATCCATACAGCATGTACACTTTCCATTAAAATCATTCACATCATGAAAAGGCTATTCTGGCTGAGGAATTCTGGGAGTTGAAGTCCACAAGTCTTAAAAGTTGCCAAGTTTGGCGACCTCTGCCCTGAACCAAAGGGAAGTCCACCAGGGCAGCACCCACCGGGATTGGAATCCATGCAGTCTGAATCAGAGGACGCCTTGCCTTTTAAGCTTCAGGAGCCTGCAAAATTGCACCGGGGCGAAGGAGGCCAACCGACAGCAGGAACCGGCAGAAATCAAAGAACTTGACTTTCGAGGCGTATTCAACATGCATCGTTTAAGCAAGAAAGCATGGTGTTGGACAAGATGCCTCACAATAATTGTCTTGTCTCTGTAGTAGTTTGCTATTTTAGTGCTGAATACAGTAAAGGAACCAGATGTTTTTACTCTTTTGTTCAGGTGCTTCCCAGTTGATCTATAGCTGTCTCCGCTAAAGAGCAATTTTGCCAATAAACCACTGAAGAGAAACTGCCTTCTTGTTTCAAATATACGGTGAAGGGTACAAAGTTCTCTCTCCCCCCCCAACAAATTCTGTTGAGAAGCTGGAATGATTTCAAGGATTCTCCCCCTACTTCCCCACCACCACCACCCAAAATCAATGGAGATTTTCATTCACAAATTACATATGATGGGTCACCAACTATACATCTGAGATAAATGCACAATGTCTTCAGTATACTGGCTCTCACAAGGTCGGAGGAACACAGTCCCCCCTAGACCAGGGGTCTCCAACCTTGGCAACTTTAAGCCCAGATGACTTCAACTCCCAGAATTCCCCTGAAATCCTCCAGGCTGGAATGGAATGGAATGGAATGGAATAGAATAATTCTTTTATTGGCCAAGACACACAAGGAATTTGTCTTGCTGCATAGGCTCTCAGTATACATCAAAAGAAAAGATACATTCGACAAGAATCATAAGGTACAATACTTAATGATACTCATAGGCTACAAGTAAGCGATCAAATCATACTAGGAAACAATCAATATAGATCGTAAGGATACAAGCAACAAAGTTACAGTCATACAGTCACAAGTGGGAGGAGATGGGTAATAAGGAGTGATGAGAAGATTAATAGTAATAGTAGTGCAGACTTTGTAAATAGTTGGACAGTGTTGAGGGAATTATTTGTTTAGCAGGGTGATGGCGTTCAGGAAAAAAACCTCTTCTTGTGTCTAGTTGTTCTGCTGTGCAGTGCCCTATAGCATCGTTTTGAGGGAAGGAGTTGAAACAGTTTATGTCCGGGATGTGAGGGA
The DNA here is from genome assembly GCF_900518735.1 of Pseudonaja textilis. Next base: position 13,366,886 of record NW_020769328.1, on the reverse strand, counting down.
TCTGTAAATATTTTCACAGCCCTCTTTTTGACTCCTGCGTTATACAGGTCCTCGATGGAAGGGAGGTTGATAGTAATTGATTTTTCTGCAGCCCTAATTATCCTCTGTGTCTGTCCTGTTGGGTTGCAGAGCCAAACCAGTTATAGAGGTGCAGATGAGAGACTCAGTAATCCTTCTATATCCTAACTATATCATAGGATAGGATAGGATAGGATAGGATAGGATAGGATAGGATAGGATAGGATAGGGTAGGGTAGGGTAGGGTAGGGTAGGGTAGGGTAGGGTAGGATAGGATAGGATAGGATAGGGTAGGATAAGATAAGATAAGATAAGATAAGATAAGATAAGATAAGATAAGATAAGGTAAGATAAGATAAGATGTGTCCCACAGCTGCTCTTGGTAAAGTTGCCAAGTTGGAGACCCCTGGTCTAGACCACTGTCAGGACAAGAAACCAAGGTCTAAACATTTTTGAAGAACAGCACTTGAATATCCAAAGTGGACAGGCATTCTTGGATCTTCTGCAAAATTATCCTCTTGAAACCGATATCAGTGGTGCTAGACGATATACCATAATGCCAGATTAATAACTGCCCTAGAATCCTATGACAAATGATGAAGCAACAATTAGCCTCTCAATAAATTATGATTCATGTTATGTATTATTTGTGGAGTCACTGGTCCTCTCTGATCCTGGTTGTTTGCTTGCAGAACATTTCATTACCTGACTAGATAACATCATCAATTCTGAGCTACAAATGTTTACATGCATCTCCTGGATTAAATCTCCAATTAGCACATGTGGAAGCAGCTTCAGGTCTGGTTATTCAGGCATCCTTTCAAGCAAGGACTCTCATCTGGGTAGAAGGTCTCCACAAAATAGACCTTTATGTTAAAAATGTCTCTCCTTTTTCAAACTTTTTCTGGCAGATTATAATATTATCTCCAGGTAGCTCGTGCTGTGCTTTCTGAACATGGAAGATATTTTGTTAATTTTATCAATTGGTGGAGAACTGCAGACAAGCAGCTCTGGTTGCGCAGGCATGATGCCCAGCAGCGTGTCACAACAACTGCCTCATCAGTCTCAATGTACTGTTTCACCTACACAACTTAAGTGACTTGTTTTTAAGCACCTGAGTGTTGGTTGACACATTCCAGTCTGCTTTACTCATATTAAGCAGTAAATACAACACCACTTTCAAATGTTTTTTGAAGAATTACTTCATACATGCTTGCCAATTATAGACCAATAGATGAATATACCTTTGCATACTGATGTTAACTAAAATTTGATGACTCTTAAATGGGTCTCCAAGGATCATAGTTGGGTTTTGAAACACAGATTTAGTAGTACATAGAAGAGGATAATTTGTAGCTCAGAAATGATGATGTTATATAGTCGGGTTATGAAATGTTCTGCAAGCAAACAACCAGGATCAGAGAGGACCAGTGACTCCACAGATAATATATAACATGACTCATAATTTGTTGAGAGGCTAGTTGTTGCTTCATCATGCAGCCTAGGATTGCATTGGCCTTTTTGTTTCTTTCTTTTTTACATGCGCATCTGCTGGAAGCTCTTTCCAAGGAAATCACTCTAAGATAACTTCAGTACGCTACCAAATAACAAATAAGCCGGAACTTTAGAAGATCTGAAATAATCTGAAATCTCCTTTGTACAGAAGCTGCCCCCCTGGAAATCCTGCCATTCTCCAACTTGTTTGGATCCCAATACTTGCTGACCTAACCCACTCACCCCAGAAACCGAACTGAGAAAACTTTGCCTAGAGGAGCTGATGATTAAGATTTAACACAATGTATGACACTACAACAGTCCGCAGAGCAGCTGGAGGAAGATTTAATTGCTCTTGGAAATTAGCTTTTGACTAAGCAAACGGTAGTGCAACTGGTAACTCAGAAGATCTTGTGATCTTTTGGTCAGTTGGCTTTAAATCAATCAAATGCATAAAATAATTAATTCTCACAACTTTTGATAAAAAGTATTATTGGGTGAAGCATGGAAAGCTATGCCACAAGCCTTTATCTGATAGCTGAAATCAAACCTAGAATGGACCGGAAGGGAAATGGTTAAGCTCTTTTGGGGCTACTAAGCATTCAAGGAAAAATTGCTGGAAAAATTTACTCAGGATCAATATACAGATAGTCATCAATTTAAGACCACAATTGAGCCCAAAATTTCTGTTGCTAAGTGAAACATTGCTAAGTGAAACATAATCTGAGGACCCAGATTGTTGGAGCAGCATGCTGACTCTAAACTACTTAGAGAGGGCTGTAAAGCATTGTGAAGCGCGCTCTCTCTCTCTCTCTCCCCACAGTGGCGCAGTGGTAAGAGTGCAGTGCTGTAGGCTACTTCTGCTGACTGCCTGCAATTTGGCAGTTTGAATCTCACCAGGCTAGACTCAGCCTTCCGTCCTTCCAAGGTGGGTAAAATGAGGACCCAGGTTGTTGAGGGGGTCATAGGCTGACTCTGTAAAACCGCTTAGAGAGGACTGCAAAGCACTATAAAGTGGTATATAAGTCTAAGGGCTATTGCTGTTGCTATCCAGAGTTATTATGAATCACTGCAGTTATTAAGTTAGTAACATGGTTGTTAAGTGAATCTGGTTTCCCAATTGACTTTGCTTGTAAGAAGTTCACAAAAGATGATCACAAAATCCTGGGACACGGCAACTGTCATAAATATGAGTCACTTGCCAAGGGTCTGAATTTTGCTCAATGACCACAGGGATGCTGCAACAATCATAAGTGTGAAAAACAGTTGTAAGTTACTTTTTCAGTGCCACTGTAACTTTGAACTGTCACTGTGAACTGTTGTAAGGCGAGGACTATCTGTATTCTATAAATTGCATTCAATTTAATTGAACTGAATTGAATTGAATTCTTTATTGTCATTGTATGTATATACACAGTATACACATACAATGAAAGTCACATAACACCCAGAGACCAGACTCAACATGGACACACACATGACAATCCCCAAACACCCCTCCCTACCTGCCAAAATTCCCCGCCCCCTAAAAACACACAACAAAACCAAAACGAAAAACACTAAAAACTAAAAACACCCAACAGACCAAGTAATCCTGTCCAACAGCTCACTGATGGTGGTCCTTAAGTTCATTGTGAAGTGCAATTATAGCTCTGGGATAAAAACTATAGAAAACGTGCGGTCTGAGTTTTAATTGTTCTGTACCTTCTGTCAGAAGGCAACAGTTCACAAAGATTGTGAGCAGGATGGGAAGAGTCTCTGAGAATGTTGTGCGACTTCCTCAAACAGCGAGATGCAAAGATGTCATCCAGGGCTGGTAGCTGGAGCCCGATGATATTCTGGGCAGTTTTAACGATTCTCTGTAGAGCCTTTTTCGTCTGCTACAGAGCTGCTCCCCTACCATGCAAGAATGCCGTAGGTCAGGATACTCTAAACGGTGCTGTGGTAGTAGGGCAGAAGTAGAGGCTGAGATAGATTTATCTTCCTGAGCATTCTCAGGAAGTACAGCCTCTTCCGTGCCTTCTTCACAAGCATGTTAAAATATAGGAAATAAACATAATTAGCTAGTATTATGCTACAGAAAACAGATTATAACTAAATGGGTGTAACTGAAATGTGATAGAATTATCTCCATAACTAGATTCAAGGATACCACTTCTGAAGAAATACAAAGCCAAGGATTGCATCAAGTATTAAATTTTTTAAAATCCAGATATTCAAGAGACTGAACTTGATGGTGGTATTGAGAGCACCTGTGCTATAACAGAGAAGGAACATAAGCAAAACTATAGTGCAGGGGTGGGATTCTACCAGTTCACACCTATTCGCTAGAACCGGTTGTTAGAAGAAATTACTGGCCTAATCCTGTAAGGAAGGCAGGAAGGAAACATTCTGGTGTTGCTTACAGAAACTGCTTCTTCGTTAACCCTTATTACATTCTTGGCAGGACTAGACTTCCTGTCTCAGGAACTTCTCTGGAGTTTTTTCTCCTCCTTTGCTGGTACTTTGCTTGTGTGGAGTGACCATTCAAAGTTACAATGGCCCTGAGAAAAGTGACTTATGACCATTTTTCACACTTACGCCTGTTGCAGCATCCCCACAGTCATGAGAGGCCAGGTGAGGAGATGCGTGCCTCGATGTGAGTGATGTTGAGTTGGCCACACCCAGCCAGTCACATGAACAAGCCACACCCACCACCTAAGCCACGCCCACAGAACCAGCTGTTAAAATTTTTGAATCCCACCCCCTGCTATAGTGGTATGCCTAGGCTGGGTGTAATGTGCAGGAGTGGGGAGAGCCATGTTCCAGTCCAGGAAGCCAGCTGGATGCACTTGAACTCACCACTCTCAGACCCCAAGAGCATCAGGATGAATCAAGCCAGCTGAAGAACAAACCTTGTTTTGCATCATAGATGGATGGCTTTGCCACATGAACTAGGTAAGTGCAGTGCAGATTGGCAGATGTGCAGACAAGGAGGACAGATGCTAAGAGAAAGAACAACCGTGTTTGGTTTTTATTACAGATTGCTGATCCATCAGAGATACACCTGGTAGAGATCATGGAAGACCAATTGATCACTGCTGCCCAGCATGGTTCATCCTGGAAATTGCCTAGTTTGTTCTGCTGACTATGTTCCCCAGAGCAGGGGCCTCCAACTTTGGCAACTTTAAGACTTTAAGACAAGCTGGCTGAGGAACTCTGGGAGTTGAAGTCCACGAGTCTTAAAGTTGCCAACGTTGGAGACCCCTGCACCAGATATTACTGACCTGTTAAGAAGCTGCAAAGAAGACTTTTAAAGGAAGTGGATGTGGTAGGTTTATAGTGACCGTGGCGTGCTGGAATTCTCTATTTTAAGGGAACCAAAGCTGAGTTTATGGTGGATTTCAGAAAAGCAGAAGATGCCAGATTCCATGACAAGAGAAGATAACAGAGAAAGGAGGTTGGTGGGATTTCCTAAAATACTAAAAGGAAATACTAAAAGCTCAACTGCAAACAATCCCAAGGAGGAAAAAAAAATAAAAGGATGGCAGAAGAAACCACTAAATCTATACAAAAACAAAAAAAAACTTGGCAAAGATCTGAAAATCAAAAAGAAGACAGGTAGGAGACAGGTAACTGGAATTGAGAATGGCAGGTTCCGAATATTTTCAAAACAAAATGAGAACATATTCAATATACCTACTGCTGAATAGAGACTGGAACCTGATAATAGGTCGTTAAGAAAGTGCAGAGCTATTAAGTAAACCAAACCATGGTTTAATCACCTCTATTAAGAAAGTTGAGATGGTCCCATGGAACGAGCAGCTGCCTGGAAACCAGCAGCCATCAAGCCCCCCCGCCCCCCCTTGCCAGCTGCCCCTCTTTGGCAGGTAGACTTTGGCAAAGGATGGGGAGGGGCTCCCGAGAAGCACCTGCAAGCCAGCACGCAGGTATTAGAACACAGAACAACAGAGCAAAAGGAGAATCCAAAAGAAGGCAGAGCAGGTGGACAAAAGGTCTGGGGAGCCCCAAATGCCGCTGCGGAGAGAGAACACTGGGCAGGTGGGCGGGCAGAGTAGAAGAGGCCCCATCCCAGAAGCAGCTGAAACCAAAGGAAACCAGGAGGAAGAAGAGGGGGCAGACACACACACCCCCAACAGCTCAGGGGCTGGCGAAGGAGCAGGAGAGATGCAGAGCGAAGAGCAGGAGCGATGAGGACTCACCTGTTCAGAAGGTGTGGAGGGGGAGGAAACTAGCAGCGAAGCATTTTGTATTATAAGCAACACGGTAAGCATTAAATCATTTTGTTCAAGTATTAAGTTAGCCCATATTAGGGCACATCTTTAACACTGCGTCATTGCAATAGATAGGAGCACAGGGAATTCTCAACTTATAACAGTTCATTTAGTGACCAAAGTTAAAACAGCACTGAATAAAGTGACTTACGACCATTTTTCACGGTTACAACCTTTGCAACATCCCCATGTTTATGTGATCAAAGTTCAGGTGTTTGGCAACATTCTTATTTATAATGGCTGCAGTGTTCCGGGATCATGAAATCATTGCTTCCGATCTTCTGACAAGGAAGTCAATCAATCAATCAGAATAGAGCTAGAAGGGACCTTGGAGGTCTTCTAGTCCAGCCCCCTGCTTCAACCAAGAGACCCTAGACCTTTCCAGACACCCCAGTCTCTTCTTAAAGACCTCCAGTGACGGAGCATCCACAACTCCTGGAGGAAAGTCATTCCACTGGTTAATTGTCCTCACTCTTAGGAACTTTCTCCTTCATTCCAGGTTGCTTCTCCCCTGATTATTTTCCATCCTTTGCTTCTTGTCTTGCCTTCTGGGGCTTTGGAGAATAGCTTGACCCCCTCCTCTTCTTTGGAGCAGCCCCCCAAATATTGGAACATGGCTGTCATGTCCACCCCTAATCCTTCTGTTCTCTAGCCATGGCCATACCCAATTCCTGCAACCGTTCTTCCTATGTTTTTGTCTCTAAGCCCTAAGTCACTTTTTCAATGCCATTGTAACTTCAAACAGCCACTAAATGAACTGTTGTAAGTCAAGGACTACCTGTACGTGTACTCATTTGCCATTGTCTGGTTGTCTGCAATCACGTGGAGCAGGGGTCTCCAACCTTGGCAGCTTTAAGACCTGTGGGCTTCAACTCCCAGAGCCAAGATTGGAGACCCCTGACGTGGAGAGTCCAAGAAGGCGAAGGCTGAGATGGAGCCATTTCTGTGTAGCTGGATTCCCACCAACAGGACAAGAGACCTGATTTGTTCCCCATTGCAAAATGTGCACACAACAGGCCCCCTTTCAAGCAGTTTCTGACTCTAATCCCCACTAATCTGCCCTCTCAAGCTCCTCTGAAGCAACCGACTTGGTCAGGACTGTGCACAGAGGCCCAGCCGGCATGCATGGGCAAGAAATCGCCAAAGTTGCCGCAGGGGGTTTGGTATGGCTTCCCGATGCCTGTTTACCTCCCTCCCGGCCATCCAAAATATCAGGCTCCAAAGTGTGGCTCGGCCCCTGCCCTCAGATGGAGCCAGCTGCCTTCCAGTTGCCTTACTCAATGAGAGAACACCTGGAATTTTGCCCGTCCTCTCCTTCTGCAGAGGGGACCTCTCTGTCCCCTGTCCTCAGCAACTTCCCCTCCCCACCGGTCTCGCGGAAAAGGGAGAGGAGCATTGGGGAGGGGGATATTTTGGATTCCACAGGAGGGCGAGGCTGGAGTGTTTCATTCACTGGAAGAGCTATACCCCTGACACAGAGCAACTCTGGGAAGCAGGAGAGGATGTTCACCCACTGCAAATGGCATCCAAAATCCCCACACCGTCCCTTCAGCCTCAGCCGCCTCTTGACACATCAGTTTCTCCAGTTGTTTAGCGGTGTTCCGACCAAGGCTTCCTGAGACCGTTATTAAGCACACACGTAATTAAAACAACTCTTGTTTTATTTCAACGCTGGGAATTATGTTCATTCCCAGCCTGTAATGAGTCCCAAACAGTCCCTCGAGATAAGCACCCATCTTTCTCTCCTTTGAATTGCTGCCAACAACTAAAGTGCCAAATGAACTATAAAAAGCCAACTAAAGTCCACACAAAGCTTCAAGGATTAATCTGAACAGAGCAAATGACCTTGCTTCCTGCAAAGGTTTCTTTACCTTTGCCTGTCCTTTAGACCTTATGGGAGGGGCAATCACCTCCCAGCCTTACTCCTGAGTCGCTCCTTTTTTCTCAGCTGCTCTTGCCTTCTGGCAGCTCTGCACACATCCGCACTGGGAACAGGCTCCCGTTGTTCCTCTGCCTTGCTGCTGCCAGATTCTGGAGGCTCCACAGTCAGCACCCCACTCCCCGATGGTCCTGGCCCTATCTCTGCATCGGACGCAGGACCCTCGTCCGAGTCTTCCCCAGATTCCCGGACTGGTCCCCGTTCTTCCCCACTGTCCGATTCCGCTGCCATCTGCACAGAATGCTGGCGAACCACAACAGGCTGGATAACAAGAGGCTTGTTAACTGACACTCACAACAATTCCACTTTGACCAGGTCACGCATAAGTTGAAGTAGAGAAGGCTTTGACGGGTCTTCAGGATTCCCTTCCAGCACCTTAATTAGGTTAAAGTACGTCGCAAGACTCATGGCACCCGCAGTCTCCGGCCTTGTTCTACTTCTCTTATTTGTATTTTGGTCACATGACCCTGGGCATGCTGCAAAGGATATGAAAAATGGTTATAAGTCACTTTTTTCAGTGCCGTTGTAACTTTGAACTACATGAATAGTAGTTAAGTCGAGGACTACCTGCATACATTAAAACAAATCCTAACATGAAGTGCAGCTCACTGATGGATCAAATGGTTGAGGAAGAGGCTGCATTCTATGGGATACGACAGGGGATAAGAGATTTTTGGATGGCTAAATCTTGTGAACAGTTCTCACACATAGAAGAGTCCAGGAAACCAATAGAGCCAAACCAAGAAGAAGGAACACAGCCCCTTAAATCTAGGTGTTGTGCCAACTTGAATTTAGTAAATTGAATATAATTAATCATGACCTGCTTAAAACTGTAGTAAGCAAAACTGTAAGCCAACCAGAGTCAATTAGATAGCGAGATGGGCACTGCCTAAATTTGAGAAATGATTGTCCATCAAGCATTTTTAAAACACACTTGATTTGATCTTTTGGAAGAAATCAGGTATTTGAGCCAATCCTGCCAATTTAACACTTATGCTAAAACCTTAGGCTGAAAGAACACTATATTTAAGATAGGAGCTCGTGAGTCAGTCCTATGATTTAAAGTAAAGATGTGAAGAAGTCATTTCCTCTGAAGTGGATAGTTGCAAGATCCTAGCCAAGGAAAATGCTCCTAGCTTGAATGTAGGCTGGGCTAAAACTGGGGACACTTGGGAGGAGCAGCAAGGGGTGTCCTCCTAAATCAGCTCAGCCTATCGAACGACAGACGGAAGCACCTCCCATGCCTGGATGCTCGGAACAGCTCTCAGGAGAACGAGCACGCATCGAGGAATTCCCTGGAAGTTAGAACGTGGTCAAGGGAGCAGCTTGCTTGCTGGAGCTGAGGGTGATCCATCAATGGGGGTTTCCAAGCATAGATTGGACCACCATTTGTCAGGGATGGTAAAAGGACTCCTGCCTTGGGCAGGGCATTCACTAGAACAGGCGTCTCCAACCTTGGCAACTTTAAAGACATCCAAGGTCCCTAGAACTAAGCAACCTAGAACTTAGGAGAAAATTCCTAACTGTGAGAGCAATCAACCCATGGAACAGCTTGTCTTCAGAAGTTACGGATGCTCCATCACTGGAGGCTTTCAAAAAGATACTGGACAATCACTTGCCTAAAGATCTCCTTCTTGATTATTGGGTTGGGCTAGAAGAGGGGTCTCCAACCTTGGCCACTTGAAGCCTGGTGGATTTCAACTCCCAGAATTCAGCCAGCTTTGGGGAATTCTGGGAGTTGAAGTCCACCAGGCTTCAAGTGGCCAAGGTTGGAGACCCCTGAGGTAGAAGACCTCCAAGGTCCCCCTTCCAATTCTGTTATTCTATGTTCCTTCCAGCCCTAGGACTCTATATGTTTTGGCTGTTATAAATACATTGGCATTACAGCTCAATAGCTCAAACTGCTTTGTATCTTAGCCACTGGTAACAGAACCATGCAAATTCAGAAGTTTATTTGCAGTTGCTGATAATTTTAGAACCCGTCACAGTCCGTGGGAGACTGAAGAATAATGAAGGATGAGCTGTTTATTTCTTTAAAAGCTGTTTTCCTAATAACAGTTCTAACAAATTTGTTCCAGCTGTTCAGTTATGCACCCGGTAGCTTTCTTGTGGTTTCCAGCAAGGTTTTTCAACTAAACCTCAAAGAGCACTAAAAATAAACTTTGCATCATTCTTGCCATTCATAAGCAGTGCCAAGGAAGGGCTGCATCGAATTACAACGAGGTTTTATTTTAAGATGACGTAGACACAGGTTTATCAGGGTTGAGCAGTGCAAGAAGTTCCCCTCTTTCTTTTCAGAAAGCTTGTGCCAGAGCTGGCGCATGTTTTGCAGCAGTGATGGGCCAGAGTTTGTGCGGACTGTACCGAGAGCAAGTCAGGGCTGGATTTGGAATCTGCATGAAGCAAACGCCTTTTTTTCTGACTTATTTCGTGGTCATTTTCACCAACTATCCTGTGTAGACTTGACGAGGGGGTGGGCAAGAGAATACCCCACCCTCCCAGCTCAGTTTAAGGCAGTTTAATTGGACTTGCCCCACACCTCCTAGAACTTGGCTTTCTGTTTAATAGCATGTTAATGATATTACTTGTACGTTGCGTTGGATTCATTTTTATGCTGAAATGTGATAATAGGGTTGTCTTATATGGGTTCCGCCTTGAAGAATCCAAACAAAATGTTTTTTAACTGTTTTTAAATGGGGTTTTTTTTTGATGTACGGTTTAAGGGAGGGGTGTCAAACTCACGTCGTCATGGTAGCGTCACGTGACCAGGGGTGCGGTTCAAAAATCCCAACAACCGGTTCTCTGCCCAGTTGTTGGGTGGGCATGGCCATGGTGGGTGTGACCTACCGGAACTTGCGGGGGGAGGGGGGGCATTTTTTGCCTTCCCCAGAGTCCAGAGATTTCCCTCAGGCCTCAGGGAGGGTGAAAACGGCCTCCCCCGGCCTCCAGAGGCCCTCCAGAAGCCGGAAACAGGCCCGTTTCTGGACTTCCAGAATTTCCGGGAGGACCGTTCCCCCCCCCCCCCCAAGAGCCTCCGCACAATCCTGCACTTACCTGCATCCCAAACAGGCTGCATGGAGACTCCTGGGAGGGGTGTGGAGGAGTGGGTGGGACCAGCCGGATGGTTCAACTACCAGTTCAGCAAACCAGATGTAAATTTAACATCCGGTTCACGCGAACCGGCCTGAACCGGCTGAATCCGATCCCTGCAGGTGATGTATTGGGAATTTCCCCCCCTTCGCTAAACCGGGCAGTGGTGGGGCCAGTGCATGAAGCATCCGGCCACGGGCTACGAGTTTGACAACCCTGGTTTAAGGTGTTGTATGAACTCAGTCGATCTTAGCTTAACCCAATGATATGCATACAGAGAGTCCTTGATACTCAATGGTTCATTTAGTGATTGTTCAAAGCTACAACTTCACTGAAAAGTGACCTTTTTCACACTTATGACTGTGGCAGCATCCCCATGGTCCCGTGATTTACATTCAGTCTCATTTATGACAGTTGCAGTGTCCTGTGGTCACTGTAACCTTCTGACAAGCAGAGTCAACAGGGGAGCCAGATTTCCTTAACAACCATGTTGCTAACTTAATAACTGCAGTGATTTGCTTAACAAATCTGGCAACAAAAGTCATAAAATGGGGCAAAATTCACTTACCAACATAAATTTTGGGCTCTATTATGCTTGTAAGTTGAGGAGTAGCTGTAGTAAGGTTTATATACTCTTTAAAAAAAATCAAGAAAAAAAAGGAAGTCGAGACACCAGTTCTTACTTATGACCAGTTTGGACAAAAACGTGCCCTGGGGTGAAGAGCCCCTTCCAATAAGTTGACTTCAGCAAGTCTATTTGGCTGTTGATGTAAACACTTGAGAGTGAACAGTTCACCTGGCAGGATAAAACAAAGCCTCATTTCCATTGCACCAAAGAGAGATGCAAACTCTGAGAGAAACTCCTTACTCAAGACGTTAATGCCTATGGCACAAACTGTCTACATTTTCAAAAGGCAACATTTGGATTGAACAAATTGTTGGCAGAGGATGCAAATTCACAGGTGTGCACAAGATCAAGCCAATATTTTTTTGTGATTATAAGCAAGCAATAGGGAAAATAGATCAGCAGCAGCAGCAAAATATACTGCATATATATATATATATATATATAAAAAACCTAAGCAGAATGGAAGTCTGCTTTGACTATCACTACCTAATCCAGAAATATCCTATGGAGGAGCCTCTTCCTCAACGGGCAAAGATTTAAGTTATGATTTCAGGGTCAGAGGAGAAAGTAAGCAGGAGATCTGGGCAAAGCATCTTCTGAGTCAAGAGGGTCAGGTCAGAGGGTCCAAGATCCAAATCAGCCTCAGGGTATAAGAGCCATCACAATTTTTCACACCTACAACCGTTCCAGCATCCCCATGGCCACGGGATCAAAATTCAGACGCCTGTCAACTGACCCACATTTATGACAGTTGCAGTGTCCCTGGGTCATGCGATCAACATTTGCAAACATCTGACAAAGCAAAGTCAATGGGGAAGCCAGATTCACTTAAGTACCGTGTTACTAAGTTTAACAACTGCAGTGATTCACTTTTAACAATTGTATCAAGAAAAGTTGTAAAATGAGGCAAAAGCTCACTTATGAGCCACGGTGGCACAGTGGTCAGAGTACAGTACTGCAGGCTACTTCTGCTGACTGCCGGCTGCCTACAATTTGGCAGTTCAAATCTCACCAGGCTCAAAGGTTGACTCAGCCTTCCGTCCTTTCGAGGTTGGTAAAAATGAGAGCCCAGATTGTTGGGGAAAACATGCTAACTCTATAAACCACTTAGAAAGGGCTGTAAAGCACTGTGAAGCGTTATATAAGTCTAAATGCTATTGCTATTAACAAAAGTCTCACTTAGCAGCAGAAATGTTGGGCTCAATTGTGGTCATAAGTCAAGGATTACCTGCTCAATTCCACAAAGGAACTGGGGTAAAGGAAACCACAGTAAGGAATCCAGCATATTATGAGCAAGGTTGCCCTCCTTCCCTCCCTGCCTCGGAAGGGGCAGGTACACTGTTTGGTCCTAAGTCCATCCTTAACCTATGGAATAAGAGGCTGGTTCTGGTACGGCTGCAGCGGTCTCTGGCACAGAGGTGGGATTCAAAAATTTTTACTACCAGTTCTGTGGGGATGACTTGGTGGGTGTGGCAGGGGAAGGAGACTGCAAAATCCCCCTTCCCTCCCCACCCCACTAACCTGCTTTCCAGCTCCTGTGCAGGGCAACCAAAGAAGACCCAGCCGATCACCCGGGACTCAGTGGGAGGCAGAGAAGAGATGGGGTTGGCAGGGCCAGTCAGATTGGCCGGTTCTCCGAACTACTCAAAATTTCCGCTACTGGTTCTCCAGAAGTGGTCACAACCTGATGAATAACCACCTCTGCTCTGGCCCCCAGGAATTTTCAAGCTGGATCTCCTGCAAAGCGTGTTCATGGGATTGGCCTAGAAGCTACCATGAATTTTTGGATTGCCAACATCCTACCAAACACAAAGAAAGCGTACACCTGAATCGGAATTGGCGCAAACAGTCCACAGAAATGCCGTTGAGTATTTCCACAAAAGGAGAAGGAATCCAAAGGGAAGGTCAGGGAGATTTGTTTGAGCTGGCCAGGCAAGCAAATGATATGAATGAGGCTTTTCTATGTTAAAAGACCAAACTGACAAAAAGGCATAGATGGGTGATAATGAGAAACTTCAACCATCTTGAAACTAACTGCTAGAAAGCTAACTCAGCCAAGAGACAAAGAATCCACACATTTTTTTTCTGACCTCATTTGTCAAACGGTGGACGAAGAAACAAGCTTTCCTGAGTCCGGCCTTTCCAAAAGGGAAGAAGAAGGGATTGAAAAAGTGCATTTAATTTGGGAAGAAGTAACCATGTTACTCCTGAGTTCATGATACTAGGCAGAAAAAGAATATAGAAGGGTCAGCGATAGGTAGTGGCTTCGGAAGAGTAGATTTTGGAATGGCGGAAGAGACCCAGCGGTGTGAAATCCCGAAGGAAAAAAACATCCAAAAAGAAAACGGGATTTTAGATACTAAGTTACAATCTGCAAACAATGCCTTTGAGACATCAAATGGCACACCTGAGACCTGTGTAGTAGGTAAGCCTTTTTAAAACGCTGGAAAGATAAAGAGACCTATGTGAAAATGGAAGGGGTAGCATATCAAAGAAAGAGACAGAAACTCTACGGTTATGTCAGGAAGGCTGAAGCTCAAAACGGGTTGAGACTTGTTGAAATGTTTAAAACAAAGCAGCACCAAAAAAAAATGGATTTTCAGGTACATTGGAAGCAAAGAGAGTGTGGGTGTGTTGCTAGGAGAAAAGTGTGCGATTGGCAACAGGAAAGAGCAAGAAGGCAAAGCTTCTTCACCCTTTCCGTGTTTTGTGCCTGTCCCTAGTTGACCATTATTCGGCCACTTGTAGAAGGAGGGAGGTCCAGCTCAGGAGATGGTTAAAAAAAAGCCACCACTTATTTCCAATTAATTTAAATCAGAGCCAGAAGGAATTGGAGGAGTCAAGGAATCAACGGCACTGAAGAGGAACAAAAGCAGAACCGTGGCCTGTAATATCAAAGAATCCATGGAGACCTGCCAAGAAGACCCCCCCCCCCCGCCCCCCCAAAAGAGCTGTGATGGCGCAGTAGTTAGAATGCAGTATTGCAGGCTAATTCTCCCGACTCAGCAGGTTGATCGTGACAAGATCAAGGTTGACTCAGCCTTCCATCCTTCCGAGGTCGGGAAAACGAGGACCCAGACTGTTGCGGGCAAGAAGCTGACTCTCTAACCGCTTAGGGGGGCCTGTAACACACTGCGAAGCGGTATATAAGTCTAAGCGATGCTGCTATTGTCCCTATCTTCAAAAGAAGGAGGGAAAGAAGAAATTACAGACCTTTCATCTTGGTTTCTAAATTGGGCAAGGTCTTCCAACAGGTGACCAAGAAGCGGCTTTTGAGCATATGGATTGCCATGCTACAATGAGCAGGAGCCAACATAGGCTTATTGCACACAAATCTTTGCAAACTAACTCCTCCTCTTTGGTAGACTTAGTAGCTTAATAGACTGAAAGAATGCCATGGACAAAGTTGCACTTTCACCTCAGGAAAACATCTCACAAAAATTCTCACAGTACCTAACTAGATACTGGATGGATTCCTAACTGGTGAATCAAGATTGTCATGAATAACTCCGTGTCAGTTTGGCCAGTCGTAGTGAGTGTAGGGTCACAGAGCTCTTCTCAAGGATCCTGGGCTGTTCGACAGTGTTATCACTTACTTGAATAATGGTGCTGAGGGAGTCAGTTATCCAAGCTACAAATGATACAGAATTAGGAGAACTGGCTCATACTTTTGAAGAAAAAGTCCAAAACGATCTAGACAGATTTGAAAAGTGGCCTGAAATGAACAAGAACAAATGGAAAAATCAATTTTTTAGGATGATTCTTAAGACAATAAATCAGACAACGAGGAACTAAGTGGTGAGAAGGGCACTCAGGCACATAACAGGAGATGCAGGATCAGTCATAAAGGACTCAGAAGCCTAATGTCAGACTCGCCACAACTTAAACCTCTAAATCAGGGGTGTCCAACCTTGGCAACTTTAAGACTTGTGGACTTCAACTCCCAGAATTCCTCAGCCAGCTTTCTGGCTGAGGAATTCTGGGAGTTGAAGTCCACAAGTCTTAAAGTTGCCACGGTTGGACACCCCTGCTCTAAATAGAAACAATCCTTGGCTCCATTTGTTGAGAAAAGGTATACTTCATTAGACGTCAAGTGTATTGCAGTATTACAAAGCCAGAACTGAGAATCCCACACCAAAATTCCTAAGTCTTACTCTTCCCTCCCTTAATTGTCTCTCATTGCTCTCCCCTCCCCAGTGTAACCAATCAGGTTCAAGCAAGATTGATCAATCCAATCACAGGTTGGTATGAGGCTTCCTCCTTCTTCCAGCTGGGTGACCTTGAGGCAGCGTCTGGAGGAGGTACAGAATATACTTGCATTTTACCAAGCATTTCCCCCTTCATCCCCACAATTCATGGCAGTCGGTCACATCAGCGAAGCACAACCAAGCATAACACGACAGCCGACACCTGTACACTAATGCTCAAACCATAGGGAATAAACAGATCCTAGGACAGGAGGGTAGGTACAATATTGTAGCTATTACTGAAGCTTGGTGGGATGGAACCCATGATTGGAATATATGACTGATTCGTTGAAAAAAAAAATCAGACCCAACGAAAGAGGGGGAGGACTTGCATTGAACTACTACAGTATATCTCTAAGAAATACACAATACTGAGGATGAAAGCCATTTTGAAAGTATTTGGGTGAATATTTGAGGAAAAAGAAATGGTATTGCTGTAGGTGTGCACTACAGGCCATCCAACCAAGCAGAAGGAATAGATGAATTTTTTACGGATCAGTTAGCTGAGGTGTGCATGAAACACACCACTGTAGTAATGGAGGACTACCGTGACATCAACTGGGAAGCAAATTCTGCAAGGAATGGGAGAGCAAACAAGTCCCTGACGTGCCCAGCTGGCAACTTCATCATCCAAACAGTAGAGCGGGGAATTAGAGGGACAGCTATACTGGATTTCATTGTTACTAATAGGGATGAAACGGGAGTGGAAGTTGTAGGAACTCTGGGGGAGAGTGACCATGTCATGCTAGAATTTGCCATAATGCAGCCACAGGTAACTGAACAAAGTGAGACTTGGGTTTCAGGCTTTAAGAGATCCGACTTCAACAAACTACAATATTAAGAACGATTCCAAGGATAGAAATCCTAGAAGGAAAAACAGTTAAGGATACTTGGGAGTCTCTGAAAAATGAGTTAATAAAGACTAAAGGCCAAAGCAAAAACAATGCCACAGACAAACGAAAACAAAACACACCACACAAGACCATCATGCTTGCCCACAGAGCTGTCTGACAAATTGAGGGACAAAAGCAACAAATATAAAGAAGTGAAAGGGCGGCATATAACTGATGGTAGAATAAGAGGTGAAGGTGATGGGCCGCAGGAAGAAAGCAAACTGCTTAATTCCTTCCTTGCACCTGTTTTCACAAAAGGAAAAAAATAGTCCGACACCATGAAGGACAGAACAGAAATCCAAGTCAAGATAAGCAAGAATTTGGTAAGAGAAGATCTAGCTCCTCTGGACAAGTTCAAATCTCCAAGGCCAGATGGTTTCCATCCCAGGGTACTGAAGGAGCTGGCAGACATGATCTCAGAACCACTGAACTAAAATCTTTCAGAGCTCCTGGATCACAGGGGAAAACAACCGATGTCATTTGTCTTCAAAGAGGGGAGAAAAAGTGGATCCAGGAGATTGAAGGCCAAGCAGCTTGACATCAATACCTGGGAAAACTTGGAAAAGATAACCAAGCAGCAGATATCTGAGCACCCACAAATGAACCAGGGGATTACTAGAAGCCAGCATGTGTTCGTTAAAAGTAACACTAAGCAAACCTTACTGCATCCTTGAACAAAGTGATGAAACAACCAAGCTCAGAGAGCATCAATATATCTTTCATATATTTTGTTAATAACTTCATGTCCCCCATCCTATCCCGGTGGATTTTATTTTATTTTTATTCCTCAGTGAAATAAGTGATGAAATAAGTGATGAAATAAGTGAAGAAATAAGTGAAGAATTTTGCATTTCTCTATTAAATAAAATTCTGTTAGCTTCAGCCCATTTTTCTAACATTTAATTTAAAAAAAAACCCTGAAGCCTCAAGGATCCACTTGTGATTTTTATGGGCCTTCACTCAACACTCCTTTTAAATGTCATGAACATTCTTTGATTACTATTTTTAAGTATCCACTTAATTCTGGTGTCATTCTACCCACATTTTAACTAGCTTGCAAATAGTACGCAGTTCATCAATTCATCAAATTTAACATCATAGAATGAGACAATTGCTAGAAGTCACCATAGATTTGTCGGACAAAACCTTACTGTCTTATTTGACAAAGTGGCTAAAGAGAACTCGAAGGTCTCTTGTTCAACACCACAATGACACCCTGAAATCTTGCAGTATTCCATCTGTTGGAATAGCTAAGGTTATCTCCATCTTGTAACCTTCCCAACAATAAGACTGGATTTAATCCAAATAAACTGTGTTCTCCAAAAACCTGGAACTAATCTGTGAAACAGCTTATCCCAAAGAATTGAAACATGGAGGTTTTCAAGAAAAGAGAACTCCTGCCTTGGGCAGGTGAATTGATTAGAGAATCTCCAAGACCCCTTCGAACTGATTCTATGGCAGTGGTCTCCAACCTTGGAAACTTTAAGACTTGTGGACTTCAGTTCCCAGAAAGCTGACTGAGGAATTCTGGGAGTTGAAGTCCACAAGTCTTAAAGTTGCCAAGGTTGGAGACCCCTGTTCTATGGGAATGAGAATTCTATGTATTCTCAATGATTAGGCTTTCTTTCTAGTTCTTTGGTCCAAGAGCAGAACAGCAGTTTTGAGCCAGTCAACAAGTATTCTAACAGGTTTTTGAGAAGGAGAAATAACCTTGAGTCACTTAGAAAAACACAGCCATGCCGCATGTCTTAGACAGGTTCAAATAGAAGACTGCAGAAAATAGATTAGACTCTTTAGCAGTTGCGATGGCTGCCAAATTTCAGTAGAGCTTGCAGTGTTTAAGAGTGTGTGGATTCCAACATTTCTTGGACTGCTTCCACAAAGCCCAAAGGCAGAAAAGGAGTGCCAAGAACCAGGTGAACTTTTGTATATTTAGTGTTATGATATTCCACCCCTAGAGCGCTCCGTTGAAAGAACAGCATTACACTTCACATCAAAATTAAGATCATACTTCTCTTACGATGTGGTTAAAATTTTATTCTTAATATACTCCAGAAGCTCCCCCCCCCCCCCAAAAAATGAGATGAAGAAATTAAGAGCATAAGGACAATAAGAACCATTCTGGGTCCCACTGTAAGATGTATCCCAAATGCACGGGTGGGGAGCATCCCCTCCTCTGACGGGTGAGAGATGTTGTCAAACTGAACAAACGCCACGGACATCCCCCCTTCTGTCCTCCATGAATTTGTCCAGATGCATTTTTTTCTTTCATGGGAAACTAAAGTGACAAAACTATATAATCAGCTCATTGCTTTTACTAAAGTACCTTTATGCGACTGTTTCGTATAAAAATCCTAAAAGGGTTTGCCACCGTCACCCCAATCGAAAACAACCAGAATTACAGTGCCAAAACGAACAATTAGGGGACTGGAGGCTAAAACATGTAAAGAAGAGATGCTGGAATTGGGTATGTCTAGTCTAGTGGAAAGATGACCTAGGGGTGACATGATAGCAGTCTTCCAATAGTTGAGGGGCTGCTACAAAGAAGAATTCTGGGAGTTGAAGTCCACAAGTCTTAAAGTTGCCAAGGTTGGAGACCCCCGTCCCAGAGGATTAGAGAAGAACCTCCAATCTTCAAAAAAAAAAAAAAGTGGGGGGGAGATGGATCCAGGAAACTACAGACCAATCACTGCTGTCGTGTCACCTTTGTCCTTCTTTTCTCTAGACTAGCCAAACCCAAATCCTCAAACTATTCTTCATATGTTTTAGCCTCCAGGCCTTTAATCATCTTAGTTGCTCTAATTTATGGATTATTGCCAAGTCCCTAAACAAACAATAGAGGCTTAGTAATGCGATTAATTATATGGCATCATGTCGCTGTCAACCCTTAGTGACCACATAGCTTTTCTCCATACCAATCTATTTCTAACTTGGACTTTCAGATCTTCCTAGCAGTAACTGTGAAAAGGATCTTGGAGTCTTAGTGGACAACCAGCTAAATAGGAGCCAGCCGTGTGCAGCAGCAGCAGCAACCAAAAAAGCTAATGCAATCCTAAGTTGCATTAACAGAGGGATACAATCGATATCAAGTGAGGTACTAATACCACTCTATAAAGCCTTAGTAAGACCACACCTAGAGTACTGCATTCAGTTTTGTTCACCACATTATAAAAAAGATGTTGAGACTCTAGAAAAAGTGCAGAGAAGAGCAACCAGGATGATGAGGGGACTGGAGACTAAAACATACGATGAACGGTTGCAGGAACCGGGCCTGGCTAGTCTAGGGAAGAGAAGGACCAGGGGAGACAGGATAGCAGTCTTCCAATAGTTGAGGGGCTGCCACAGAGAGGAGGAGGGGGTCAAGCTATTTTCCAAGGCACCCAAAGGCCAGACAAGGAATAATGGATGGAAACTGAACAAGGAGAGATTCAACCTGGAAATAAGGAGAAATTGCCCTTGGAAGTTGTGGGAGCATCATCACTTGAGACTTTCAAGAAGAGATTGGACTGCCCTCTGTCAGAAATGGTGTAGGGTCTCCCGCTTGGTGGGGGGTTGGACTAGATGACCTATAAGGTCCCTTCCAACTCTGATTAACTGTTAATCCTATAGTGTCCCCATCGCCACACTTATTGAATCCACCCACCTTGTTCTGATTGTCTTCTTCTTCCTCCCACCCTTCTTAGCATCACAGCCTTTTCCCAGAGAGCTGGGTCTTCACATCATGTGTCCAAAATGTAATAAATTTGAGCCTGGCCATTTGTGTCTTGAGTGAGAACTCTGGGTTGATTTTTCCCCCCAATGACCCATCAGATTGTTTCCTTGTCTGTCCATTGTACTCTCAAGAGTCTTCTCCAACACCAAAGTCCAAAGGCTTCAACACTCTTCCTATCCTGCTTCTTAAAAATAAAATGTTCACTTTCCATAGAATGTTACAGGGAATATCATTGCAGGGTGGGTTTCTACCTGTTCTGTACACCTCTGTAGAACCGGTAGCTCTGAAGAGCAGCAGACATAGAACCGGTTCTATGTCTGCTGATGTTTTTGCCCCCCTGCCCCCCTGGGCTCTTACCTGATCTTTATTTCCTGCTTTTTCAACTTCAGCTGCAGGCACAGCTGGAATTATAAAAACAAGAAATGAGGGCTGTTTCAAAGGCTGCTTCTCTGCAGGCAGCCTGCTAATTTCCACTCACAGCAGGCAGGGAAGCTCGTAAATCCCGAACCCGTAGTTAACCCTTTCGTATCCCACCTCTGATATCATGGCTTGTACAATTCTGATCTTTCTGGGCACAGACACAACATGGCCTTTGGGTATCTTTTCCAAGGTTTCAAGCAAGCAAGACAAGAAGCCATGGATGGAAACTAATCAAGGAGAGAAGCAATCTAGAACTAACGAGAAATTTTCTGACAGTGAGAACAATTAACCAGTTGAACCGCCTCCTTCCTTCCTTTCCCCATAATCCAGAGCTAAAGAAGCTTCTTGGTTGAAAAGCAAAATGTCTTCAAAGAAAAACCAGAAAGTCCAGTTGCCTCTTTAAAAAAGCACCTTTGGGACCACCTTTATTCATAGAAATTAACAAGGTGCTATGCCCAAAAGCATCAACATTTTCTTCTCTCACTAGAGAACCACAGAGACCATAAATCCTTAAAAATAAAATGTTGAGCTTTTTGCTCAGGGATTATTAATTCATCCCCCCGTACAACTCTGATCAACCCTGGCCTTGTGTCAAAGATTTTTTTCTCTCTAAGTGTTTGGTAGCAGAGGAGACTAGCCGTTGCAAAAGGTGAGTGAGATCTACTCATGATCAAACTGGCTGCTAAAGTCAGGTTGGAAGAAATATCCTTCAGTTTCAAGTAGGGAAAAAGAACTGGAAACATGGAGGCTGTTTGGAAATATGGTTTAATGGCGGACAAGACCACATGGCTTGGAGCTCCAACGTGAAAAGTACAGGCACACACTTCAAGATGTTGGGTAAAGGAAAAGAAGGAAAAGGGCTGATATGCTGAGTGTGCCTGGGTTTTATAACCTTTGTTGGGATTTGAATTTGAGCTTGTATTCCGATTGGTTGTCAGACTCCCATGGGGCCATGCAGGGGCAACTCTGTAGGCTGTCCTGAGTCCCAGGCTTGGTTGAGCCTCGCAGGATGATGATGTAATGAAAGGGTTTTGGGCACTTCCTTATAGCTCTACCTCGAGATCTTTGTTATGTAAAATATTCTGGCCCAGACCTTAATGGCCCACCCATTAACATAGGTGTTGGGGGGTGGGGGGAGCTTCTGCTTCTGAGGTGAGTTTCTGCTTCTTTTTTTAGGGGAAATAGTCTGCCTTTTTAGTATATCCTAAAATATTTCATTTTCCTAGGAGAGGGGTGGGTTTTAACTTATATGTATTTTAACTTAAATGTAACATATTTAACTTATACGTAGAATGAAAAAGAATCTTCTTTTTAGCTATTTAGTGATTCTCCCAGTAACAGAGCTACACAAATGCTTCCTTGCTTAACATGACAAATGTATGTATAAGTATTTCAGTTTCACCCCCATTGCAATTTGCATCTCTATGCAGCTTAATACAATTAAAAGAAAGGGGGGAAGGGGGGGAACCAGGAACAATAAAACAGTTCACACAGGGGAAAAACAAATCGGGGAAACTGTAAACTCCATTGCAAAACTCACCAACCGCTTTCAGGACAGGAACTCTGCTGGCCGAGCTGCCAGGCCAGCTGCAACAGGCGGATTTCTAAGGCTTTATAAAAACACCCTTCAGGATCGGGGCAGACTTAGAAGGGGAGGCCTCTTCTAGAGGGGATCCACCCCACACACACTTGACACTGCTGTGCTGATGGGACTAAGAGCCAGGCAGGTAGGCCAAGATCTTCCCAGACAGGCAGAAACAACAGAGAAAAATGTTTCTTAAGCCCTGTAGACTTTACAGATGACCAAAAATAACCCACCTGACTTCTTCCCCAAACCCCCAAAACTTTAACCTTAGACTGCCTACTATTGACCTCACCCCTTTCCTAAGAGGCCTGTAGGGGGGCGTGCATAAGTGCACCAACCTGCCTACCGTCCCTGTCCTATTGTTTCTTTTATTTTTCTTATATGTACCCATTTCATGTATTCATAACTTTGTTTATACTTATACCTGCTATCTTATAATTGCTTGACAAAATAAATAAATAAATAAAAATAAATAAAATTTGTCCCATGAATGCCGCCCAGAAACCAACTGGCAACTTGTGGAAACTAGAAACTAGAAATATGTCACTAGTGATGAAGCAAGATACAGCTACAGCTGTTCCATTCTGAATTTGCCCCAAGTGCTTGCTGTAATTTGAATTTGCACCAAGACAAATTCCTTGAGTGTCCAATCACACTTGGACAAAAGATAATTCTATTCTATTCAAAATTCAAACAGAAAGTGGGTAGGACATGAGCGAGAGACTGCAAGGAGGAGCTCCTGATCCAGGAAGGATCCATAATTGACACACACAAAGGTTCTATGCAAAGACTGTCAGGAAAGTCAGTAATTAAATCAAATTGGAGAACATATAGGTCAAGGACTATCCGTGTACCTGCAACAGCCTGACCCATGCGGTGCAGGAAATCCCACGCTGCCTCAGGATACAAAGGTGTCCTATCATCACAACACAGTGATGGTCCAGGGGAGGGAATGGGAAACGAACTCCCATTCCAAGCAGCCTTCAAAGGAACTAGCTCTTCGCTAACATCCACTAACAAATTCTCTGCTGTGAAGTAAAACGTCTGGGCATTCACCCACCCAAAAGCGCCTTCTGGAACACCCAGGAGAGACTGAAAAAAGAGATGGTGACTTGGCCAAAGTAAAACACAATTTTGAAGGCAGCCCTATTCACTTAGTACAGGGGCTCCCAAACTTGGCAACTTTAAGACTTGTGGACTTCAACTCCCAGAATTCTCTAGCTAGCTTTGCTGGGAGTTGAAGTCCACAAGTCTTAAAGTTGCCAAGATTGGAGACCTCTGACTTAGTAGCACCAGAGCTGGAAGTGCATGCTGATTTAATTGTCCACCAGACTGCACAGATGTAATTATTTTGGATTAACTATCGAACTGCAGATTCCAACTGAACATTAGGGGGGAAAAAAATATTAAAACAAGGCAGTCTGACAGGGAAACCGCTACCCAAAAATGGAGTTCATTCTTCTTTGCTGGATATAGATTGCTGTATTTAGGGGAGATTTCCTGCACTGAGCAGAAAAATCATTGTATGGCAAATTCAAGGACAGATTATATGACATGCCAGGGACGAAGCTAATCCTACCTTTCAAAATATAGTGACAACTTCAACAGATATCCGGGCCTAAATAAGGAACTCACTGCTCACCCAAGTTAAATTAATTTGTACATTTGTACATGCGGTCCCAATTTTTTCCTCCCCTCTAAGCCAATCTGCTTGTGTCTGCAGATGAAAATTAGCATTTCAGACATTTGATGGCCTGTACTCTGCACTATTAAAGCCCACACAAGGTTAGCCTTAATGCAGTGGAACACTGCAAGGTAAACCACCGAGAAGATGCCATACGTGTCAAATCATAATATCCACCACAGACCAGCTAACAGCGGCACAATCCTTGGATGCACAACCAAATCAGAGGCATCTGTACACAGCAGCAATGGCCATAATAAAGAATGGTAGAACTACAAGTCCCAGCATCCCTCACCATTGGGCATGTAAGCCAGGGCTGCTGGGAGCTCAGCCATTAAAGCAGCCCCCCCCTCCCCCCCAAACTTGGCAATTCTGGGAGTTGAAGTCCACAAGTCTTAAAGCTGCCAAGTTTGGAAACCTCTACATTTGAGCAATATTGGACCGAGGACTGTGTGTAAATGGAAAACTTGCTGACGGCATCAGCCCTGGTGGCGCAGTGGTTTGACTGCAGCACTGCAGGCTGACTCTGCCCATAGCCAGGGGTTTGATTCAGGTGGGCTCGAGGTTGACTCTGCCTCCCACCCTTCTGAGGTTGGTACGGTAAAATGAGAAGCCAGATGGTTGGGGGCAATATAGTGACATTTGTAAACCACTCATAGAGAACTGCTTTTGCTATTGCTAATATGCGCTAGGAGCAGTTTTTATCTGGAGAAGCTGCCCTTGCACCTAGTGTGCTACTCCTGCAGGAGGGACCTGCTGCGCTTGGGTCCTGATCATTGAGGACTCTTCAAACAACTTGCACCAGGATATTCATCACTGAGGACGGCAGAGTCCCCCTTGGCCAGCTCTGTGGGCTCCATGGCACCTCTGCCTGGTGCCGGAGGACCCTTGCTCCCTGCCCAGACCAGGAGAGTGCAGTCTGGGCCGCACAAAGACCTTTGTTTGGGGTGACCGCTGCCAGAATGATGCATGATTGCATCAGTTGCTTACTCATTTATTGCAAACTATCTAAAGCAGGGGTCTCCAACATTAGCAATGTTAAGCCTGGCGGACTTCAACTCCCAGAATTCCCCATTGTATTTTTTATCAAAATGTGACTAGAAAGGAAAAATATATATAATAATGGTATATTTAGAAACGTAAAAGGGCATAAACCAGAGGTCTCCAAACAGAATTCTGGGAGTTGAAGTCCACAAGTCTTAAAGTTGCCAAGTTTGGAGACCCCGGGATAAACAATGGAAAATTATAATTTAATATAAATTTGTGAGTTGTTATTAGAACCATGTAATTCTGGGAATTGAAGTCCTCCAGGCTTAAAGTTGCCAAGGTTGGAGACCCTTTAATGGAGGCAATATAAAGTTCTAAAACTACAAGCAATTCGCTATCAGCATGCCTTGCTTTGCACGGGGACACACACACACACACACACACACACACACACACACACACACACACA
>NW_020769328.1:13296366-13334151 GCF_900518735.1 Pseudonaja textilis | reverse complement strand
GAAAGAAAGAAAGAAAGAAAGAAAGAAAGAAAGAAAGAAAGAAAGAATTGGACAAAATCTACCAGAGAATTGAAAAAGAAAAAAGGGCATCAGTAAAATATCCGAAGGACGATGAAATACTGAAACTAGTCTACTGTACAGTGAGGAGACAGGTAGTCCCCAACTTATAATCACAATTGAGCCCAAAATTTCTGTTCTTAAGTGAGACATTCGTTACATGAGTTTTGCCCCTTTCTTGCCACAGTTGTTAAGTGAATCACTGTACTTGATAAGTCAGTCATCCGGTTGTTAAGTGAATCTGGCTTCCTCCATTGACTTTTGCTTGTCATGTGACCTTGGGACACAGGAACCGTCATAAATACGAGGTGCTTGCCAAGCAATGTGATATGATCATGGGGATTGTTCTGACCCAGGCTTCATCAAACTTAATAAAACACAAACTGACTTTAAAAGTAAAACCTATTTTAATCGGATGCTGGGAATTACTTGCATTCCCAGCCAATACTCATGGGACTCGTTTCCTCCAGATAAGAGCTGGCTTTTCAGTGCTGTTGAATGCTACCAAGAAAAAGACGTCCAATTAAGGCTAACATAAACCGATCCAAAAACCCAGAAAAAAAGAACCAGAGTACGAAGCTTCATGAAGGACTTGGAGATTGCCGAGCTGCTTTGCTTCCTGCAAAGGTTTTGTCATTGAGGTCTGACTTTTGTCCCTGATGGGAGGGGCAATCACCTCCCAGCTTTACTCCTGAGTCGCCCCTTCTGTCTCAGCTGCTCTTGCCTTCTAGCAGCTCTGCGCACGCGCACATTGAGAACAGGCTCCCCTTGTTCCTCTGCCTCGCTGCTGCCAGACTCCAGAGTCAACACCCCACTCCCAGATGGTCCTGGCCCCATCTCTGCATCAGATGCAGGACCCTCGTCCAAGTCCTCTCCAGACTCCCGGACTGGTCCCCGTTCCTCCCCGCTGTCAAATTCTGCTGCCATCCAGCGAACCACAGCAGGGATGTTACAAAGGTCATAACTGTGAGAAATGGTCATAAGTCACATTTTTCAGTGCTATTGTAACTTTGAAGCTCACTAACTGTTGTAAGTTGAGGACTATCTGTGTACTGAATATCCAAAGAAGGAAAACTGGCCTGCAAGAAAGACAAGTGAAGAATAGAACACAGGCATGGCAAGGCAAATTTACATTTAAAAAAAAAAAAGAAGTACCAGACAAAGCAGGTAACAAGACCTGGCAAAGGCCAAGAAGGGGGAGGCAATCCTACAAATGACCCCCATCCCATCCCATCCCATCAAGGTCTTCCAAGGTCAAAATCAGCTCCTTGAATTGGGCCCAGAAGGAAACTGGCAACTGCTGCTGCTGCTGCTCGCAGAACGGAAACCTTACGTGTGCCATCCTAGAGGCACGTCTAGCTGTCTCTGCCGCGGCATTTGGGGCCACCCGAAGCTTCCAGTTAGTCTCCAAGAGCAGCTCCATGTAGAGTGCATCACAGTAGTCTAATCGAAACGCAACTGTGTTCCTACTTGATTGTTTTACAGCCAGGAACTTACTTTGCACGCATTGGCTGCTCTCTGCCACACTTCTGCTGGTGCCGTCAAAATCTGTGGTTAGAGGAGGTGAGCCAAGTTCCTCTTTTTGTTGAAACCTGGCTCTACGACCGATTGGGATTTGTATGCTGAGTCATACGCTGGCAAGCAGTCCGACAGAGAAGCCTCTGCAGTAATTCATGGGGGATTTATCAGCGTTGGTTCGAGCCATAATGTGTAAGCTAAAATAATTTCATTAGCAGCAAGATGGGTCGAGACAAAATACATGGGAAAGGAAAGCTTGAAAAAAGAGCTTAGGGGGCCACTGACCTCGACCCCAACCCCACCCCAACCCCCCCAGGACAGAATGCCCCCTGGGTTCTTGAGTTGGCAAAACCACTCTCCAGGTCTCCTACCTGGTGTCAGGTGCGCTCCTCCGTCTTTCTCCTTTGTATGATTATTGCAGATGCCAAGTGTAATAGCACAGAGGTTCAGGGAGTGTGTGCATTGTTTCCATTTAAATTCAGAATAAAACTGGAAGGGACCTTGCAGGTCTTCTAGTCCAGCCCCCTGCTAAAGCACTGCACTGCAGCTGCATCACTACCCACTTCAAACCCCTCTGAGCCATACATGAAGCAAACCAACACCCACTATGAAGATGCAGCAGGACCACGAACTAGAAGCCAAACAGCAAGATCACAACTCTCCAGCTCAAATCCCCCAGCAACTAAAACTAACCTGAGCACAACCAAGCCCCCTCCTGAACAGAACACGCCTCCAACCAATCAGAACACGGCTAACCCCCCAACCAATCAGAACACAGCCAAACCCCCTACCAATGAGAACACCCCCCCACCCAATCAGAACACAGCCAAGCCCCCACCCAATCAAGTTCCACCCCCACTGGCAGTTAAAAGGAGGAAGCAGCTGCAATCTCCATTACTCTGAGAAGCACAGAGCTGGAGACAGAAGCCTGAAGATGATGAATGAGACTTCATCGAAACGTTGCCTAGATACTTCAAATCTTACGCGGGAGAAAACCCGAACAACCAAAGATCTACATATAAATACCCGCGAGAACCTCAGAAAACAAATATATATATATATATACACACACACACATACATACATACATATATTACATATGTCTGATCTATGTGTGTGTGTGTGTGTGTGTGTGTGTGTGTGTGTATGGTATTCAGCTTTGTTCGGGTATTTTCCCACGTCATTATAGTTTTGCTTTTAAAGTTGTAGCAACGTTTCGGCAGAATCTCATCTGCCATCATCAGGCTTCTATATTGTGTTCGTTTGTGAGTCAGACTTTCACAGCCGTTTCAGTTTTAAATTTGGGGCTAGCCTACTGCTGTGCCCGAATGGTTTCTTTCTTCATCCTGATTGGTTGGGAGTCTTGGTCTATGTTTATTGGTCTTGGAGTTTGCTGTGTTCTGCTTGATTGGTTTTTCTAATATCTTCTGTCTGTTTTGTGGCTTTTTTTGTCTTGATTGGCTGGCAACATTGTGTTCCTGTATTGGAGGCTTTTAGTGTGGCTTGGCTCCAAGTAAATGGACGGCTATTATTTATTAGGAAGCTAGGTTTCATCTGGGTGCCTGGTTGGGGTGTGTTTGAGCTGGAGGTATCAGGTGGGGTCTGTTTGTGTCCAGGTGTTTGCTTGGCTTGTGGTGTGGAGATTTATATACAGATCAGACATCCAGCCCTTGCTTATCAATGGAGACCGAGTGGAGCAAGTGGCCAGTTTTAAGTTTCTGGGTGTTACCCTAAAAGAGGACTTGACCTGGGGTGCTCACATTGCAACTCTGGTCAAAAGGGTCCAGCAGAGATTATACTATCTGAGACTTCTCAGAAAACAACAACTGAATGAAAAACTGCTGGTTTTTCATTCACACCAAGAAACCTTCTACTGCTGCACCATAGAGAGTATCTTAACTTATTGCACCTGTGTATGGTTTTCCAATTGCACAGTGGCAGATAGTACAGCACTCCAGAGGGTGAACGTCATTGCCCAGAGGATCATGGGTTGCCCTCTCCCCTCTTTGGAAGAGCTTTATAACTCCCGCTGCCTTAAGAAAGTTCAAAACATTCTCAAAGATCCACCTCATCCTGGGAACCCCTTTTTTTCGAACTATTACCATCAGGAAGATGGTACAGAATAATAAAAACAAGGAGAAATAGGCTGAAAAACAGCTTCTATCCCAGGGCAGTAGCTCTTTTGAATTCTACTGTATAGTGCAGTGTTGGTGTAGTGTCAGGGTTTTTTGGTTCAATGTGTGGAGAGTGAAGGATGTGTGTTTGTGTTTATTTTCATGGTCATGATGTGCACTGAAAATGGTGTTTGATTTCATTGTATGAGGTGCATAAACTAAACTTTTCTTAAAAGCCTCCAGTGATAAAACAACCACAACAGCTGAAGGCAAGCCGCTCCACTGATTGATTGCTCTTACTTTTAGGAAGTTTTTTTCTTAATTCCAAGTTGCTTCTGTCCTTGATTAGTTTGTTTCTTGCCTTGCTCACTGGTACTTTGGAGAATAGATTGACCCCCTCTTCTTTATGGCAGCCCCTCAAATACTGGAATGCGGCTATCATGTCACTCCCGGTCCTTCTTTTTTCTAGACTAACAATACCCAAAAGACCGGTCCCTCTGGCGACTGCTGGTGCCTAGCCTGGCGTAGGGAGATTTCCCTCAGGTGAGCCTCTTTAGGGGCTTCTTCAAATCCTGCACCAAACTAGAGACAGGAAGAGCCACCAGACCAGGGGAAAATGAGTAGTTCTCCTTGCAAATATTTGATTATTAGGCGGCAAGAAATAGGAACAATAAATATGCTTGATTGCAGTAGAATTTTATCTATATTTTGAGGGACCTGCCTGGGGGAAACTTTCAAAGAGGGCTGCGTGTGAAAGGTGTTATTGTCCCAGAAATAATAATTCCTGGCTATTTTTGTTGTGGTTGCCTAGGGGCTATCCCGATTAATCAATGATAGCAGAACACCCAATGTTTTATTTTGCAATTGAAACCATACACTTTTGATCAAATTTGGTGCCTCACCAGCAAATATGTAATACAAAGTAAGGGGAAGAAACCTGAATTATCTGGGCAAGGAATATAGTTGTTTCATGGTTTCAATGGAACTTGGGCTGCCCCAAAAGTCAACAGCTTTTCCGATTAACCGTCACATTTCAAGGTTCCCCCTGTCATGGATTCACTTGGACTTTTTTTCCCCAGAACTTACATGATAACATGTGGCAGTCGGTGTCATACAGATCAGCATGGCAAAGAGATAACGGAAATCCTTTCCACATTCAAATGAAGCAATATCTTCTCTGAGGCAAAATGAAACCTAACATATAATCAACCCTTTGCATTGGACTCCATGATTATCATGGAGTCCATGAATAATAGACTAAGGAAATAACAATGACAGAATTGGAGAGGACCTTGAAGGTCTTCTAGTCCAACCCCATGCTCAAGCAGAAGAACCCTAGACCATTTCAGACAAACGGCAGTCCAATCTTTTCTTGAAAGCCTCCAGGGATGGAGCTCCCACAACTTCCAAAGGCAACTTCTGTTCCATTGGTGGATTCTTCTCACTGTCAGGAAATCTCTCCTAGGTTCTGGGTTGAAATCTCTTCTTGATAATAACATGATAATGTCCCCTTATTTAGAGTTAGCAACTAACATCATCTGCAAATTCTCTGATGCTGTACATGGACATCTGCTGATGCTGCTTCTGACATGGACACAAAGCTATCCAGCAGAAAAAGGGGCATGAGATTCTACCTCTTTTATTGAATGCTATCTTTGAAAAAACTGTCTCGTCTGAGAAAGTTGCTCCTTTCTTTTGCTTTGTTCTAGCAATCCTTTCAGCTTCCAGGTCAGAGGTCTCCAACCTTGGCAGCTTTAAGACCTGTGGACTTCAACTCCCAGAATTCCTCAGCCAGCAAAGTTCAGCAAAACAAAGCTGGCTGAGGAACTCTGGGAGTTGAAGTCCACAAGTCCTAAAACTGCCAAGGTTAGAGACCCCTGTTCTAGATCACTTGGAAGCCTTTGGCCTCCTGCCCACATTTAGCCAGTAACTGGTAGCCCCATCTGCTTAGTCCTTCTGCCTATTTGCTGCCCAAACACCCTGGCATGCAGATTCTGGGTTGGTTCATAATCTTCCACGTTCTAATGTTATGACTTGCTTGAAATGAAAACATGCCATTTGAAAAAGAATCACCAACTCATCAGACCCCACTTCACCTGCCTCCGTTGTTCACACCCTGTCATACTCAGACACCTGCGCTAGTTTTGACACGTCTTCGTGTGACTTGCACGGACATATGTTTGAGGCTGAGGCACCTGGAGTCATCTGCCTAGGAGGAGCTGACTCTGTGCCATAATCCCTGTTACTTAAAGAGCCTGCATTGAAGCAGCGACAGCCGTGGGCTGCCTTTAAGCTAAGGATTCAATTCGCCTCCCTTCTTTGATCTTTTAGCCCTCTGCAAAAGTTGGTCAGTTTCTTATTCAAATTCTGGAACGTTTTGACAGCAGGACCTGCCAATTTTCCGAGACCAGCCACAAAAAGAAAGAAATACAGAGCACAGAATAACAGAATTGGGAGGGTTTTCTAGTCCAACCCTCCTGCCCAAGCAGGAGACACCAGAGGCCCCCAACCTTGGCAACTTTAAGACTTGTGGATTTAAACCCCCAGAATTCTGGGAGTTGAAGTCCACAAGTTTTAAAGTTGCCAAGTTTGGAGACCTCTGGCGTTAAGAAACATCTCATTAAGATAGGAGCAATCCGACTGGAGTGATTGAAGAGTAAGACTAGGTGGGAGAGGAGGGTTACAAAAAACGGGCTCCCCATTAGATGGCAACCGAGAGCTGGAGTTGCGTTGTTGCTGCCACCTTTTGATAGTCAAAGGTTTTACAGTTCAGATCTGGTAACGATGCCAGACAGCAAATCAAGTAAGCTTAGAGATTCACTATCAACAGAAATACAGAGATTTACAGCCCTCCATTAGTTCACCCTGCTGAAAGGAACACATGGGGGTGTGGGGGTGTATTGTCCGTCAAGGACCTATTTCCTTGACAGAATGCACCAGTTGACTTCCTTAATGGATTTGGATGATATGGACAGAATACATCTTGGGTGGCAGGCTTGGGTTGCCAGGATCCAGCCAGGCAAAGCCCAGTACATCAATGCCTTGCTTTTAAAAAAATATAGTTTTGGTGTCTCTTTCAGCCATGCACAGCTCACCATATAAGCAGCATTTAGCTTGAACAGATACTGATCTAAAGCTCCTGTCCAGCTCCTTCACGTTACTTCTGGTATGAAAGAATTTGAGGTACAGTCAGAAAGTAGTTCTCATTTAGTGATCACAATTGGGACTGGCAACTCAGCCATCAAATAAAGCAGTCACTAAGTGGAGCCATATTTAATATCTTACCTCAGCTTTCCTTTGCTTTGCGAAGGTTGTATATGTGAGGATTGGTCATAAACTTACTTTTTTAATCACCATAATTGCACATGGTCATTAATTTAATTTAGTCCTCACATATACAACCTTCGCAAAGGAAAGCTGAAGTAAGATATTAAGCATAGTTATGGCAGTTACTCAATGGGTATCAGCTGTAAATTAGTTGAACTAATTTAAATGTAATTGGCCCTCCTAATCAGTAATTAACTACTTTGTTTCCTGCAAAAGCGATGTTTCTGCTATTGTGTGAAAATATCTAATTAGTATTATATGCGTATGCAATTATCCTTCCACTTCCTTTAGTAAGTTGAGTTAATAAATCGCTTTACCTGCTCTTAGCCAGTAACCCCTTGTGGCTAGGAAAACGTTTCTCTTCTCTTCTTCGTTTCTGGTCCTCTGGCAGATGAAACATGACCTTCTACTGTGTCCCACACCTTCTTTAATGACCCTCCCATTCACCCTGCTGTTTTCAGGCTGTTATGGAACAGGCAAATCCTGTCCAAATGTCCCCAAAGTGCTTTTTCAACAGGCAGCTGGGCTTGTTGGAGCTTTGCTTTCTGCAGGACGTTTTCTCCCTGTGTCCCTTCACTGTTGATCACAGTCTCAGGTTGTTGGGGATGAGACTCTGCTGTCTGCATCTCAAATTGAAGCGCAGATGGTTTCTGCAGTCTGCATTTTTCCCGAAAATCCATTCATACTCCTGCACCATTCAAAGGGCATCGATAAGTGTCCGTGGAGATTCTCAGTCATGGTTGTCCCAAAGGTGCTTTTTCAGGAGGCAACTGGACTTTCTTGGTTTTTCCTTGAAGACATTTCACTTCTCATCCAAGAAACTTCTTCAGTTCTGACTGAATCCTTCCATCCCCCACCATTCAGTCACAACTGGAGAAGCTTCTTTGATGAGAAGTGAAATGTCTTCAAGGAAAAAACAAAGTCCAGCACTTTGGAGATAACCGTGGCCTGGACTGTGTGACAATTGATGGGAAACAAAGCTAGCTCGATAACACCTCATCTGCTTAAGTCCATATGATTTGCTAACTTCCTCTTCCTCTCTCAACTTTAATTCCAAAGCACCTGAAGACAGGACAAGAAGCAACGGATGGAAACTAATCAAGGAGAGAAGCAACTTAGAGCTAAGGAGACATTTCCTGACAGTGAGAAGAATAGAATAGAATAGAATAGAATAGAATAGAATAGAATAGAATAGAATAGAATAGAATAGAATAGAATAGAATAGAATAGAATAGAATTCTTTTTTGGCCAAGTGTGATTGGATATAGAAGGAATTTGTCTTGGTGCAAATGCTCTCAGTATACATAAAAGAAAAGATATATTCATCAAGAGTCAAGAATCATCAGGTACAACACTTAATAATAGTCGTAGGGTACAATAAGCAATCAAATCATACCAGGAAACATACTGGGAATTAATCAGTGGAACAAATTGCCTCTAGCAGTTGTGAATGCCCCAACACTGGAAGTGTTTAAAAAGATGTTGGATAACCATTTGTCTGAAGTGGTGTAGGGTTTCCTGCCTAAGCGAGGGGGGAGGGTTGGACTAGAAGACCTCCGAGGCCCCTTCCAACTGTATTCTATTTCTATTTCCAACCCTTGTCCTGCCAGCTCCCCGGGCCATTTTCAACTTCTTTTCTTCTCCCTGCCCCCAGCATGAGAAAGCTTTATGTGTTTCACTCGGTGGTATTTCTCCACACCAGGCTTATCACCTTGAGGCACACCTTGTCTGTCTGGCAGATCACATCATCAAGATGGCAGACTCTGCTTCGCTGTCCCATCCTGTCACACCTCAATTCAGCAAAGCATTGATGAGCAAACAAGATTGTATGCGGGCCGGCTTGTGTGACAATTGGTGGGGGGAAAAGCTAGCTCGATGACGCCTCATCGAGTTGGAGAGAGGAAGAGATCGGGGTCCTCTTGATCCTCAACACTTCAACATTTTAATTGGTGACCTCTTTGATGTTTTTGTATTGGGTGGAATAGCCTAATACACCAAAATATTATTCAAAATTATCTTGATAAACTGGAGAAATGTCCTGACGGTAACAGGATGTGTTAGTGAAATGTTAAGCTGCTTGATTCCTGCACATGATGTTCTTCCTAGAAGGAACATAGAAATATAATATAGGTCAATAGAATTGGAAGGGACCCTGGAGAACTAGTCCAACCACCTGCAGGAGCAGGACACCCTATACTTTTTGAGATAGATGGCTGACCAATCTCGTCTTAAAAATCTTGTGATGAAGCACTAATGACACCTGAAGGCAAAGCCGTTCCACTGGTTAATTGTTCTCACTGTTAGGAAGTTCCTCCTGAGTTCCACTTTGCTTCTCCCTTTGATTAGTTTCCATCCGTTGCTTCTCCTCTTGCCTTTCGGTCCTTTGAAAATAGTTTGACACCCCCCCCGCCCTGCCCCCGTCTTCATAGGAGCCCCTCAAATATTGGAACCCTGCTATCATGTCGCCCCTAGTCCTTCTAGGTGTGCATGGCTCTCCTTGCTACCCACTGCCCCCTCTCCTTGGACGGGGGAGTTCAACATGCCCGGCTGCTCTTCACTGTGATGAAGCAGTCCATACAGCTTGGGTGGGCCCCAAAGAAGACACTACTTTGGATGCCAAGGAGGTTGCCTGATTGGCCTGTGGCTGTGCAGAGGGCAAGATCCTGCATTCCTGCTCTTGGGAACCAGAAATCCATTCCTGTGAAGAAAGAGGGAAATGATAATCGTACATAGGACGTCTGAGCCTGTTCTCTGTCATGCCGGATGTGGAATAATGGATTCAAGTTCTAGGAAGTGAGATTTAGATTCCACATCCAGAAATCTCTTCCTTAAAAAAAGAGGGCTGTGAAAATATCTACAGACCCCTCACATCCCGGATATAAACTGTTTCAACTCCTTCCCTCAAAATGATGCTATAGAGCCCAGTACACCAGAACAACTAGACACAAGGAGAGTTTTTTCCCCAAATGCCATCACTCTGCTAAACAAATAATTCCCTCAACACTGTCCAACTATTTACTAAGTCTGCACTACCATTACAGTTAATCTTCTCATCACTCCTTATTGCCCGTCTCCTCCCATTTGTGACCGTATGACTGTAAGTTTGTCACTTGTATCCTTACTATTTTTATTGACTGTTTCCTGGTATGATTTGATTGTTTATTATATCCTATGATTGTCATTAAGTATTGTACCTTATGATTCTCGACTCTTGACAAATGTATCTTTTCTTTTATGTACCCTGAGAGCATTTGCACCAAGACAAATTCCTTGTGTGTCCAATCACCCTTGGCCAATAAAGAATTCTAATGCTATTCTAAATAAAGGTAGTTTTACAGTACACCCAGTGGCTGAGAGAAGTGTTGGCTCTTTCCCATTGAAGCTGGATAGCATCCATTTTGAAACTTCCCTGTGGATTCCTGAGCTGAGAGTGATACTCAGAAGCAGGTGCGAAAACATTAGATTTCTCACCCCGCTCAATCCTACAATCATGTGGCTGTATCAGTAGACTTTCTTCTTTTCAATAACTGTTGTATCAGGCATGTTAGCAAAAATTGTTAGATCTGGGAGGATGGGTCCAAGAATGGAGACAAGACTCAGATAGCAACAACAGCTCTTTATTAGTGACTTCAGATCTGAGCGAAATATCCCAGCCGCAGCAGCTGCTTATATAGGGCTGGCTGCGGCTAGGCAGCCAATGACGGTGATTTGAGTTTGCCGCGCTTGGCTGGGCCAATCGCGGCAGCCCGTTTACTAGCCAATCGGATCAGTCTGAGGTGACCAATCACGATCCGCTATCAGCGGGCCAATCAGAGTTGCAGGCTTTCGAGCCTGCTAGTCCGGAACAAAAATGGTACCCAACTGTTTGAATTTTTGAGTCCCAGAAGACAGGGCCCCCCAACCCCCTGGGCCACGGCATGCCAGAAACCAGGCTGTGCAAACAAGTGGGATGCAGGCAGCACACAAAGCCATGCCCCCTCCGGTCTGTGGAAAAACCTCGCTCCACGGAACCGGTCCCTGGTGCCCAAAAGGTGGGGGGGGGGGCCACTGCTATTTTCTAAAACCTTCTCAACCTAATGTTCCCAGTAGTTTTTGCTCTATTTAAATTCAAATTTCCAGTTTTCCAATGAGTAATTTTAGCAAAACAGTCATGGCACTGCTTGTAGTCAAGTCTGTGAAATTTTACTGCAACCATTTCATCCTTTTCTCAAAAGGAGAGTGACAAAATATCAATGGCAACATTTGCTGTTATTATATGTGGGGTTTTTGTGCCATGCAATTAATTGGCAAAGCATGTTCATGAGCTGCTAAAATAACATCTTCAATCTCTTTCTTAACATATCTGATTCTAACCAGCTACATGTGGGTTGTTGTTTTCTTTGCCAGCAATCCTTCAAGTATTGACCCTGAATTTGCTTGTTCTTCCATTTACAAATCAGTTTCCAACTGTTTCTTTTATATACTCCATTCTTGTATACTTGTATGCTACAAGGTCCCTTCCAACTCTGTTAATCTGTTAAAACCTGAGTGTTTTCAAGAAGAAGGACAGCTCTTGAAACTCAACAGGGTAGGTAAGCATGGAGAACGAGGTGTAACAATTTCCCTCCTCACTGATGACCAGAAATAGTTTTATTTATTTAATGTATTTATTTTATTTGTGGAGCGTGCATTAGATAACAGATATAAGTATAAACATGGTAGTCTTTTCAAAAGCCTCAAAAAATCCTCAACAATCACAGAATTGCACCCACAGGAAAATGAGTGAATTGGGAAAAGACTGGACTTGGAGAAAAGAGAAGACTTTGTGAGAAAGTTTTACTTGGATGCAGAATTTAACTCTGGTGAGTTCAGCTGTCAGCACTCTGCTGAAAAAAGAGGGAGGGAGAGAGGGAAAGAGAAGATAGATATACTTGGTATATATCATCTTTTCTTTTGTCTGATATAACTCTACTCTTT
This sequence comes from Pseudonaja textilis, assembly GCF_900518735.1. Next base: position 13,322,179 of record NW_020769328.1, on the reverse strand, counting down.
TTAATTCTTCAATATTGACTGCATTGGTTTTTTCCATTATCCATGCATATATTCAAGTATTATTTATAAAATGAATTGGATGCAAAGAATTGGATGCCAATTGTGTGCAAAGTATGGGTTCTCTCCCTCTCTCTCACTCTCTCTTCAACATAAGTGCTGCATAATAATAAGGATTACAGTCTCTGAACAAAATTTATAGGAACTAAATGATCCAGAATGAAGTGAATATGAATTTTATGTATTGAAGGATCCTGAAAAAAACTGAATGATCATTTATTCAAAACTTTGTTTATATTACAAAGCTCTGTTTACACTGTCAAGCTGTTACAAGGCAAAACTTGTATATACTAACCGCAAAGCAAAACTACAAATTTATGAGGATTATAAACAGATTTACGAGGATTGTAAAACTGCCCTAAATTACAGTAAGACACCCCAGGTTCTATTTATCTGCAATTAACACTCTACTTTCTTCTTTGAATTACAAACTATAAAGACTACAATATTTTTAAAGGAAAAAACCTCCTCAGTATTATTACAAATGACTACTTCTTTAGAGATAGATAGATAGATAGATAGATAGATAGATAGATAGATAGATAGATAGATAGATAGATAGATATAGAATTCTTTATTGGCCAAGTGTGATTGGACAACCAAGGAATTTGTCTCCAGTGCATAAGTTTTCAGTGTACATACATACCAACAAGAGATAAATCATGATATAATAATCATAAAAATACATTCATCATAAATCATAAGATACAACACTTAGTGATAGTCATAGGATACTAAATAAGCAATCAACTAAAATCAGACTAGGAAACTAATTATAGGTAGGATAGGGTAGGATAGGATAGGATAGGATAGGATAGGATAGGATAGGATAGGATAGGATAGGACAGGACAGGACAGGACAGAACAGAACAGAACAGAACAGAACAGCATTCTTTATTGGCCAAGTGTGTTTGGACACACAAGGAATTTGGTACAAATGCTCTCAGTGTACATAAAAGAAAAGATACATTCATCAAGAGTCAAGAATCATAAGGTACAACACTTCATAATAGTCGTAGGGTACAATAAGCAATCAAATAATACTAGGAAACAGTCAGTATAAATTATAAGGATAGAAGCAACAAAGTTACAGTCATACAGTCACAAGTGGAAGGCGATGGGTGATAAAGAGTGATGAGAAGATTAATAATAATAGTAATGCAGACTTAGTAAATGGTTGGACAGTGTTGAGAGAATTATTTGTTTAGCAGTGTGATGGCCTTCGGGGAAAAAACTCTCCTTGTGTCTAGTTGTTCTGGTGTGCAGGGCTCTATATTATTAAGTGTTGTACCTTATGATTCTTCACGAAGGTCTCTTTTCTTTTATGTACACTGAGAGCACTTGCACCAAGACAAATTCCTTGCGTGTCCAATCACACTTGGCCAATAAAGAATTCTATTCTACTCTTAAGTTGAAGTCCCCAATGGAACTGGAGGGAAGCATGCAGAGGGGAACCTCTAGTTCTATCTTAGGACAAGGACTCTTCAATATCTTCATCAATGGTTTAAGTAAGGGGACAGAAAGGGAACTCATCAAATTTGCAGGTTACACCAAGCTTGGCGGAATAGCCAGCAGAAGGACCTTGGCAAACCTATCCAATAAAATGTAATTTAGTGGTGAGACAAGAAATTAGGCAAACATTTATTCTGCTCCTGTGCATCTAGTTTTTCCTGCCAAAGTGCAGGGTCTTACTTTTCTCGCCACTGAACTGCATTTTGTTGGCTAGGACACTCAAATCTATTAAAATCCTTTGAATACCTTCCATATGTTGTCTTCTATATATGTGCTATATGTACTTCTCATTCTTTGGAGAGAATTAGCACCATCCAGTGGTCAGAAAGAATTATAGCTACAAGACTGCTTATTTTAGGGAATTTCCCAAAACTGAACTGCTGAAAGTGCTATCACCGAGTGGGGAAACAGTAATTTAGAAATGTCTATGGATGTAGAGGCAGCTTTCAACTCAGCTATCTATTAAAACGTATGTAGGTAATTGGTCCTATAGGAAATTTACCAGCCAATAGCCATTTATCTGCAGAAAGGAAGGCAGGGGAAGGAAAGGCTAGATCCACCCGTGGGCAATGGGGGAACGCCACATCTCTCTTCTACCAAAAGGGGAACCATCTTCAACTGGACTCAAGCAGAACAATTGACAAAAAGGGAGCCCAAATTAAGTGAAGCAGTAAGTAGAATCAACAATAATCTTAAATTACAGGGAAGTATATTTCAGATGGACATCAGGAAGTATTTCCTAAAAGTAAGGGGTTTTTGTTTGTTTTTGTTTTAGCGATGGAGCAGAAAAGCAAATGTTTAAATATCTCCAGCAATTACTTTAAATGGAGCCTGGCTTGAAGGATGCTGGAATAATGGACTGGGCAGGAAGTTGAACTAGATTATTTTCAACAGTGGATACAACTTTCTCACGTGAGGAAGGAACTTTCCATTTAAAAGCCAAAGAACAAAAAACGAATTGCGTCTCTTGGATATGCACCTCCAGATATCTAGAGACATCCAGAAATGAACGCTTTCAAAATCTCATTTCCAATATAAAACATGGTTTTGTGAAACTGGGTGGAATTGTTCCACGTAACCCAGTTTACTAAGGAACGAAGCTGAAGCACGCTCTTGGTGGCATCCTTTCCTTCCCCTGCCTCTCCTCCGCTTCTCCTGTCCCGAACAGAATTCCAGGAGGCCATGCCTAGTCTTGATCCGCTTCGCCTTCTTGACTGGAGTTACAAGCATCATGAAAAGCTCAGCAGTTAAGGCTCCAGTCAGACTGGGTGGAGCTCCTCTATCATCCTTCCTAATGAATTGACTAATTAGGATTTTATAAGCTGCTAATCTGCTCCTCCAGGCACATTCAAAAGACATAAATGTCTAAGAAAATGTTCCACCAAGAAGGGCCTGAACTGAATGCTGGGGTCTGTGCATGCTTCTCTGCTGGGAGGCCAGAATCTGTCAAGATGACACCACTGACCCAATTGGCCTGAATGAGACGGTCCCATGCAGTCATAGATAACCACTAAGGCAATATTGAGAGTCCAGGACTGCAGCAGTCCTTGCGTGGGAAATTCCTCCCCACTTTTGGCGCACCTTCAGATCTTTGGGGGGAAGGCCAGTGTTGATGAATGCTGCAGATCCCTGGCTGACCTGAGTTTTTTTTGGTCAGGGGTGAGCACTAGGCAACATCTCTACAGTTCTTCTGCAACCCATCTGGCATTCTTCCACAAAGAAAGAGGAAACTGTGTAAACCCCATGATCAATGCAAACCGAAGCACCTGAGGGCAGGACAAGAAGCAATGGCTGGAGACCAATCAAGAAGAGAAGCAACCTGGAACGAAGGAGAAATTCCCTAAAGGGAGAACAGTTAACCAGTGGAACAGCTGGCCTCCCAGAATTGGTGGGTGCTTCAATCACTGGAGGTTTTCAATAAGAGATTGGACAGCCATTTGCCCAGAATGGTTTAGTTTGCTTGTGCACAAGGAAGAATTGCATCAGCTGGCATTAAAACAAACTGATTTACCTGCAAGTCTCTCTCTCTTTCTCTCTCTTTCTGTGTGTGTGTGTGTGTCCAGGCATGCCCTACAACAAAGCACCGAGATAAGATCAGGTGCCTTCCTAACTGAAGGAGTGGCTAGACTGAAACCCGTTGCCATGTTGAGGGAAGAAGCATTTCCATACATGAAGATGAACCGGTGGATAAAAGTTTGCCAGAAGGAAAACAAACAGTTCTTCATGATCTGATGTCCTTACATTGCCAATCCAGTCCCGAACCTAGATCATAAAATCATAGAATATAAGGGTTGGAATGGCTTTAGAGAACACCAAGTCCAATCCTACGCTTAGTGCAGGAATCCATCACAGCATCCCCAACGGATGACCATCTAATCTCTCTTTAAACACCTCCATCTGAAGAAAATCCAGCCCTTTCTGAGGCAGTCCTTTCCATGGTAGAATAAATTTACTACATACTAGGAACGTCTTCCTGACACCTAGCTGAGATTTGCTTCCTTATAAGCCATGTTCTGCACGCACAATATTCTCCTGTGGCTTGGTCAATGTCACTTGCTGCTTTTATCCCATGGATTATGTTTATATATCAACAACAGCTGGTCTCAGGATATAACTATAATATATAAGTTTTGTGATGAAAACTTAGAGTCTTTACACATCAACTGCAAGCCATTTTACTCTCCACGTGAGTTCTCCTCATTTCCCCTAATAGCTGTGTATGTTTCTTCACAAGCCTGTGTGAACGAGGCATTACGAACTCTTGCTAATCAAATTATGGAGGCTGAAGCCAAACACCCAGATTCCCTTCCCATCATTTTAGAAGATTTCAATCAAGCAAATTTAAGGAAAGAGCTCCCAAAATATTTCCAGCATGTAAATTGTCCCACCAGAGGCAAAAAATACTTTAGACCACTAAAACAGTAAAAGATGCTTATAGGTCTTTACCACGAGCAACTGTGGGACACTCTGACCACTGCAAGATTCACCTTGTACCTGCCTACAGACAAAGACTTAAAACCATCAAACCAACAATTAAATCAGCAAAGACTTGGTCAGATGAGGCAGAGGTGAAGCTCCAGGCCTGCCGTGATTGCACTGATTGGAATGTTTTTGAAGATGCCTCTGCAGACCTAGATGAGCTCACAGATACTGTAACATCATATGATGATTAGGGAATTGGAGTATAAAATATGTGAAGAATGGTTTCAAGAATTGGGAATGTCTAGTCTAATGAAAAGGACTAGCGGAGACATGATAGCTCTGTTCCAATATTTGAGGGGCTCCTACAAAGATGGGGGGGGGTGTCAAACTATTTTCCAAAGCACCAAAAGGCAGGACGTGAATGGAAGCTAACTTAGAACTAAGGTTCTAGGAGAGAAGCAACCTAGAACTAAGGAGAAATTTCTTCACAATGAGAACAATTAACCAGTGGAATGGCTTGCCTTCAGAAGTTGTGGATGCTCCCTCATTGGAAGCTTTCAAAAACAACCATTTGTTTGGAATGGTGTAGGGTCTCCTACTAGAGCAGGGGTTTGGACTAGAAGACCTCTGAGGTCCCCTCCAACTCTATTATTCTATTCTATTCTTTTGATCCAGGATAACTCTTGCTCCGCCTGTTCATTGAACGTGTCTCTTTCCTTCTCTTTTCTCTCCCTCCTGTGCTGTAGAGGAGCGGTCGCCAACCGGTGGTCCATGGCCCACTGGTGGTCTGCAAGAAAATTTTGGTGGGCCACAGAGAAATGTCACCCCCAGAGCACCCCCCCCAAACGAATTAATGCAGGCTGTGCAGAAACACAAGGCTGAGCCGCCCACATGGCCCGCGGGAACCCTCGCCGCCTACTCCTTACCCTGCAAACTTGCCTGCTAAATTGCTATTTTTCCTTTTTTTCCCCGACCATCAGCTGTTCTGCTGTGCCTGGAGATTTAGATTAGCTAGGAAGCAGGAAATGGTTGATTTCTTGCTTTCTAGCTAGTCTTTAGATCTTCGGCTCTGCTCTTAAGCACAGCCAAACCTCCCTTAGGACTGAAGGTTCAGTTATTCAGTGCAGACTCACAGCAAGCAAATTTTATGAGACTCAGATAGCCGATGGCAGATAGATCGATCACTGAATGATTCTGTGAGCAACACAATCTACCTGCCTGCTTTGCTTGATTTGGGGTAAAAGTTGCTCTTTTTTTTAATAAAAAGTTCAATATTTACATAAATGGTGTGTTGTGAGTTAATTTTGTGAGTTTGCTTGCAAGCAAATTTTATGTGACAGACTGAGCTAGCCAATGGCAGATAGATAGATCTCTGAATGAATCTGTGATTCTGTGAGCAACTCAATCTGCCTGCCTGCTTTTGGATAAAAGTTGCTTGCTCTTTTTTATAAAAAATTCAATATTTATATAAATATTTATATTATTTATATACAAGCCATGCCCAGCCAGTCACATGACCACCAAGCCACACCCACATATTAGGCCATGCCCACAGAACCGGTTAGTGGTTCCTGGGGTTTAAAATTATAAGTTTGGTGGTCCTTGAGGTCCAAAAGGTTGGCGACCCCTGCTGTAGAGGACACTCGGCCTGCTTTCATCATGCCCAGGCCAGCATGAACATACTTCTCCAATTATGCAAACTGTTCCCCAGGAACATCTCGTTTTCACATGTTCACTCTAATTCCAAACTCTTCCAATATCTTTCTCAGTTCCTACAGCAGGTAACATTTTCCTCCCAGATCTTCTGCTGACCTTTTCTCCACTTGCCAGGGGAGACCACTAGACATCAAAGAGCTGTAGGAAATTTAAAAAGCGACCCAGGAGGCAATAAAGGCAAACATCCCCCCCCTCAAATTTTTCCTCTCCCCCCTCACACACTTTTTAAAAGAAATTTGGCTTTCAGATTTTCTTCAAGCCTCACAGTTCAACACGTTTTTCTATATATCTGCAATCTACAGACACATCCTGAAGTGAATATTTCTGGCTGCCAAGAAAAATCACACACCAGATAAAAAGTTATCAATTCATAACATTTTATTTCTTTACTGGGTTAAACAGGAGCAGAGTAGTTCCCTGATCCAAAATACAACAGAACTGAAAGCATTACAGGTACAGAGACTATTGAAACACAGAGAGTAATAGGATAATAATAATAATAGTTTAATACAACTGAATTATAGCATGATTTTTATCATTTCCCCCCTCCTTTTTTGTTTTGTTTTTTGTTTTGTTTTGTTTTTTTGTCAAACCATCTTGGAAAACAAATGTAATAGGAACTAGTGCAAAAAAGTTCTAAACATGAAGCACAGTGTATAAAATGACCTAAGAAAAGTGCTCCCTCAAAGAGCACAGCCATTTTCTTATGACGGGAGATGGGGAAAAAAGGGGGAGGACAGAGGGCCAGTGAGGGGAGGGGGCTGGGAGGAGAAGGAGGCTGGAGAGAGAAACAAGGCCATGAGGGAATGAAAGAGGGTTAAGGTGGAGTTCAGCAACACACCTTGTAGTTTTCCCAACATCTCAATCGTCCTCAGAAAAAAGCTCCTGGCCATCTCGGCCCAGGAGTTCCGCTCTGTGGCCGAAGCAGACCGAGAATTCGTGTGGCCTGCCTTGACCCCTTCTCTCTCTGGCCGACTCCCCTTTGGGTGGCATCGCCTCTTTTATTCCAAGGAAGGACCCTCAAGAGGACCTTAATAATTAAACAATTGCATGGAGAGGAAAGAGGAGCTTTCCCTTGCTGGTCTTCATTTTTTCCCCTGCTCCCCCCCCCGACTCTTGCGCCCCAATTCCACAGACCTGCCTTCCTGCCAGAATAGAAAAACCTCACAACGGAAAGGACTCCTTCAACCCAGGAGACAGCAGTGGCCAAAGGAAAAACAGGAATAACCCTACGTGTCAAATGAGATGTTATAATAGGTTAGAAATTATATCCAAACTCTGTGTACACGGAGTCATTTTTATCAGGGGCACAGATGTCCAGGCAAAACTGATCCAATCTTTCATCTCCAACGCTAAGTGCCTTTCTTCCCCAACCCACATTTTACTTGGGGCCAGTGACAGCCTTCCCATGAAGAGCCTTCGCCACTTGGTGGGACTTTCACTGCCATCATGGGTGTCTGCAATCACATGGAGCAGGGGTCTCCAACCTTGGCCACTTTCAGACTTATAGACTTCAATTCCCAGAGTACCACAGCCAGCAAAGCTGGCTGAGGAACTCTGGGAGTTGAAGTCCTCAAGTCTTAAAGTGGCCAAGTTTAGAGAACCCTGTCCTGGACCATTTCTCTTCCTACCTGCTACTCTAACAGCCCAAAGTCCCAAAGGTCTTTTTTCAAAAGGCAACTGGACTTTCTTTGTTTTTGCTTGAAGATGTCTCATTTCTCGTCCATGAAGCTTCTTCACTTTTAAGGAAGAAGCAAAACATCTTCAAGGACAAAACCAAGAAAGTCCAGTTGCCTTTTGAAAAAGGACCTTTGGGGCAACCATGACTTGGATGGCTGAGAATCTCCACAGACACCTACAGCCAAAGGACTCTGACATTTGCAGTTAGTAAAGCATATCTAGGGTAGGTGGTTATTTTGTCCCGTGTAGCATTTGAAAAGCAACCTGGCTGGATCTCGGAGGCTTGGCCAAATCCCTTTTGAAAAGTAGCCTTCTGGCCACAAATAGAACAGAAGCATATTTTCAGGTCTACCTTGAATTTTAAATACATATTTGAATTTCAAAACTATTTTTTTAGAAAAGCAAAAAAACAGTGGTTTTTTTCATGATTTTGGGAAATCGCATCCTGTGTGCACCCTCATTTAGTACAGTTGGGGAGAAAAGCTGCCATTTTGATATTATTCCACTTTTAAGTATTTGCATATTGGGGGTCACAGTTTATCTTTTAGGACAGGGGTCTCCAATCATGGCCACTTTAAGCCAGGTGGACTTCAACTCCCACAATTCCCCAGCCAGCAAAGCTGGCTGGAGAATTCTGGGAGTTGAAGTCCGCCAGGCTTAAAGTGGCCAAGGTTGGAGACCCTTGATCTAGGAAGCAGTTCCCAGAAGCTGCCTGTCCTTTGCTTGTTAGAGCTATGAACTATTGAAGCAACAGTTATCTTTGGCGGGAATGCAAATACGTGGCTCCTTGGCAGGCTTAACCTCAACACATATGTGTAGAACCTGGATGTTTTGTCTGGTCAGTGGCATGGCCCTGATGTGTTCAGAAACTTTGGAATTACGCTGGATTTTTGTGCTCTAGGAAGTAATACAGAAACAGGACAAAACCAGATGTGCAGAGTTAAGGGGGAAACCCCAGCTGCTGCTAAAATCAGGGATTGTGGCATTAGAGCTTAAGGACTGGGCTGTCCATATCAGATATCTCAGGTCCTTGGACATCTTGGTCTCTTGATAGGTTTATGAAATGCCATCCCCTAAGAATGCAATGAGAACAGGTGGCTGTTTAAAAACTGGCACAGCGCAATCAAAAGCCAGCTTTATGGAGTCTGATCTGTTCGGTCTTGTGCAATGACTCGGGTAATGGCCATAGAATAAATAAGATTTCCAGATGCTGTCTGTAAACTCTATCTCAGATACATGCCCCTCTCTGTTCAAGAAAGGTCTTGTCTGATATACACTCAGATATCACCAGACTCTCCATTTCCATCATTGTTCAAAGGCCGCACCATTGCTAGTCCTTGCCTCCCCCAAGGTTAAGAGAATATTTGGAAAGGTAAACAAAATTGGAAGCTGTGAAGAGAATCGGTTCTTAAGGGATCTTTAAGAGGGAGAAAACATTTGTGAAGGAAGTAGAAAGAACGGCGAATAGATCCTCTTGCTCAAACCCCTAAAACAGGGTCTCCTGGAGTTATCCTTACATTATGCGAGAGAGAAAAAGGGCAGGTGGGAGGGACCAGGTGCAAACTCCTCAGTAAATCTTTCCCTCAACTCTTTCTTTGGAGAAAAACACTGTTCAGATCACATGGCAGTTATATTGCGGCACGAAGGCTGAAAGAAATGCTTTTGTTTCTTTTATTTTGTTTATATTTTCCGTATTGCTCTTTGCACACGTAGCACATAGAATAGGGTTGGAAGCAGTGGTGGCATTCAGCAAGTTCTGACCAGTTCTGGAAAACCGGTAGCGGAAATTTTGAGTAGTTCAGAGAACCAGCAAGTAACATCTCCGACTGGAGATTTCACAATATCCTTCCCCTGCCATGCCCACCAAGCCACGCCCAAAGAACCGGTAGTAAAAAAATTTGAATCCCACCACTGATTGAAGGTCTTCTAGTCTAACCCCTTGCTCAAGTAGGAGAACCTATACCACTCCAGACAAGTGGCCATCCTGCCTGTTCTTGAAACCCTCCAGAGATGGAGCACCCACAACTTTTGGAGGTAAGTGGTTCCATGATGAACCGTTCTCTGTTAAGAAATTTCTGCTTTATTTTTAGGTTGGATCTCTTTTTAATGATCTTTCATCCATTACTGCTTCTTCTGCCTTCAGGTACTTTGGAGAGTAGGTCAAACTCCTTTTCTCTGTCGCAGGCCCTCAAGTACTGGAAGGTAGCTACCATATCACCTGTAGTTACAGTAGTAGGCATACCTAATACTTTCAATTGTTCGTATGGTTTAGCTTTCGCACCCCTTACCATCTTGGCTGCTTTTCTCTGTTCCATTTCTAGACTCTCAACATCTTTTTTTATATCATAATGACCAGATCAGGCTGCAGGACTCCAAGTGTAGTCTCAGCAATGCAGTAAAAGTAGTACTATTGCTTCACATGAACTTGTTACTATCTGTCTATCGATGCAGCCTAGGACTGTGTTGCCTTTTGGCTCAGCTGCCACATACTGTGGGCTCATACCTAAGGGGTTGTCCACTAGGACCCCAAGTCCCTCTCAGAGTTACTTCTGTTGAGCCAGGTATTACCTATGCTACACCTGTGCATTTTTCTTGCCCAAGCATAAAACCTTACTTTTCTCACTACTGAATTGCATTTTGTTTGGATAGGACCTTGGTGACTTTAAATCTTTTACCTTCTCACATTTAATGAATACGGCATCTTTAATATTTTATGCCATGTTATTTAACTTGCTAGGAGAACCTGAGTCTGAAGAAATGTATTGTGTACACACGAGGATGAGTGAGGCAACGAAGAGCCTGAAAACAATAACAAGAGACTATGTGTATCTAGGCATGAAATCCAACAAAATGGGAGCACGGGTCATGTTTTCGTTTGTACTTCTAATAAAAGGCCAACATCCAAAGTGTAAGTGGAGGATTTTAGAAGTAAATCGCTGACTTATATGATAGTGCCGCTGAAAGAACTTTGGATTGCCGGACCCCGGTCTAAATTACCTATATGAAGAGCTTCTGGCAGGGAATAGACTGCACCTCACAAGAACCAGGAAGAAACTAAGTGGCTAAGCTTATCTGAATAATTGAGAGGCTGTCACAGAGGAGGTCAGGCTATTCTCCAAAGTAGCCAAGGCAGGACAAGAAGCAACAAGTGGAAGATCATTAAGGGACATCCAACCTGGAACTAAGGAGAAATTTCTTGACAGTGAGAACAATTAATCAGTAGAATGCTTGCCTTCGGAAGTTGTGGCTGCTCCATCACAGTTGCTTTTCAAGAAGAGGTCGGGCAACCATTTGTCAGGAATGGTATAGAATTTTCTGCTCAAGCAGCGGGTCGGACTAAACGTCATCCAGGATCCTTTCCAATCCTATGATTCTATGTTCTATGAATAATTTGGGTTTCTAAAATGCGGAATGGCAATTTATTACATTAAAACATCTTCTGATTTCTCAATTTGGTCTGGCTAACCTTAGGAGCTTTTGAAACTACAAAATACTTGTATTTGGAAAGTGTTTTGAAAGAATCTAAAACCCAACCTTTTCTTAGGAACTTTGGAATTTAGAGTTGAAATGCTGTATCTTGTGACAATTCATAATTCTTTTCATGTTTAATGGATACTCTGAATGTTTTAAAGAATGATAGGTGTCCAATGCGTCTATTCCACTTAAAGAGTTTTAATATGCAGCATAGAAGTCTTTTAAATAAATACATTTGGATCTGTTCTATACATTTGTTATAAAATCTGCGAGTCTGAATCTCAGATGCCCTCAAACAAAATCCTGCAGGATCATTATTTCTGAAGGAGCACCTACAACCAGGAGTTATTTTCACAGGACACCTTAGAAATTACCCACAACCGTGTTCCTCAAATCTTGACTTTAAGATGTGTGGAATTCAATTCCCAGAATTTAAGAGGATGATCCTCAAGATGAAAAGCATTCTCTTCCCAGGGCGTATGCTCCATATGATCCTCTGGCACCATTTGTGAGTCTGGCACCCCACAAGCAGGGGCCACAAGCAAAAATCAAATAGTTTCATTCCCTTTCAACCTCTCTTGTTGTGGTGGTTTGCCAGCAGCAGGTGCGGACGGCTGAAGTCTTGGAGAGTGAGGACTCGGATGAGGGGCCTGCGTGTGATGCAGGGATGGGGCCAGGACTATCAGGGAGTGGGGTGCTGCCTTCGGAGATTGTGGAGGCTGGCAGCAGCGATGAAGAGGTCCCCCAGGAGCCTGTGCCCAGGGCTGCTCGAAGGAAAGAGCAGCTGCAGCAGCATGGGCGACTCGGGAGTAAGGCTGCAAGGTGATGGTCCCTCCTTTAAGGGATAAAAGCCAGCTCTCAGAGGTGGGATTCTTTGCAGGAAGCAAAGAACTTCTTGCACGTCAAGTCGTGTGGAAGTTCAGACTTTTCTGGTTTGTGTTTGGAGACTTTTGGTTTTGATTATTTCCTTGCAATTTAATCTAGTGATCTTGGCAGCCTTGCACAACCTTGGCAAGGCTTGTTCTTATCTGGGACAATTCGTTTGAAACAGCCTTTTAACCGTGAAGGAACGGAATTCACAGAGAAGCATTAAAAAGGTTTTGGTTTTATCTCTGTTTGGTGTTTGTTTGCTTTGAACGGGGCTTGGGTCAGAACACTTGTTCCTGTACTTGTTCTTTTAAAAAGTTCTGCCTGGAGTCTCCCAAAATGCTACTTGCAGATCCATGTCAGGACACCCTTTCCCTGGCACCCACCAGGAGGGGGCGGCAGTAACCTCCTAATACATTGACGCTTTATATATTTGGTCCCCTCCCAGGTGCAACTATTTTGAGACTCAGCCAGGTCTCCCCACAATCAGTCATTTCGCCTAAAATAGGTTTTCAAACTTTCTAGTTGCGTCCACCAGGCCAAAAGCTCTTGATGATCCCTGACAAGCGTCATTTTCAAACTTTCTCCATCTAAAAATCTATGGGGTGGGTGGGGGGAGCAGTCTATATAGGAAATGGTGTGTAAATTGTGTAAACCTTTCTTTTCTCCTTCAGAACAAACTGTGTAGGGTAGATCAGGGGTCCCCAACCTTGGCAACTTTAAGACTTATGGACTTCAACTCCCAGAATTCTGGGAGTTGAAGTCCACAAGTGTTAAAGTTGCCAAGGTTGGAGATCCCTGGAGTAGATAATCTCCCACCAAAGTACAGCCTGCTATCGCAAGAATCTGAGCTCAAAACTTTCAACGGGCTGCTCCAGAAAGTCTACCCTGCCCACCTCCAAACACTTCATGTACTTCACTCTCTGACTTTCTCTGTGGGAGCCTGGAAACCCCCAGCCCCTCTGTGTATATTTGGTGCTGCCACAGAAGTAGTTGCAATGCATCCAATAAAAAAAAAAATGGTGGTTCCTTTATTTCAAATCCAAGCTGACAACATATTTTTGTACCGGTATTTCCTGGTTAATGGTCTTGCTCCAGCACACTTTTTGGGGCTGATCTCTCCCTGCAGCTGGAGGGATGAGGAGGTCCAGGCCATTGTATTTCATGTTTCCTGAGCATGTGCAGACTGCTTTAACGCTTTTGAGACAGTTGAATTACTTCCTTATGCCCAGAGTCTTTTTTCAAATGACAGTAGCTGAAGTAGAATGTATCCTGTTTAGAAGGGATCAACTAAGCCCAGGAACAGGCTACTAGGGTGGTTTATTTGCAACCGCATAGCTGTAAAAGTTCAGAAATTTCCTTTGGGAAATGGAAAATCCACTTCAAGGACAAAAAGGGGCACAGACTTCGGCAGAAAAAGTAGGTGATAAAAGAGATGCAAATAAAATAGTAATAATTGAAGAGCACGTGGAAAAAAAAATACTAAAGGAAAATAGTAAGAAGTTATTTTCAAAGTCAAAAACTGGCCCAAGAAGCATTTGGGTCACTGGGTCAAGTAGCAAAAGAGACACCACGGAATGATGCGGTTTGCAAAGAAACTAGATTAATCTGCTTTTATATTAATGTCATAAGGTTCTCTATTGCCGTGGTAGCACAGTGGTTAGAATGCAGTAAAGTACCGCAGGCTAATTCTGCTGACTGCCGATTGCCAGCAGTTCAGCAGCTCAGTTCTCACTGGCTCAAGACTGACTCAGCCTTCCATCTTTCTGAAGTCATTAAACTGAGGACCTAGATTGTTGAAGGGATTATGCCGACTCCGTAAACTGCTTAGAGACGGCTGTAAAGCACCATGAAGTGGTATATAAGTCTAAGGGATATTGCTATTGCTGTTTTCAAGGAGGCAATCAGAAGTATGCAAGCAAACTGTGGTAATGAGATCTTCCAGATGTCTTTAGAAACTACCCAGCAACAAATTGCCAAGCTGATGGCATCCAATTGACAATCCTGAAAGAATTCAAAGATAAAGTCTGATGAATTAGCAAAAGTTAAAAAAAAAAGCCCTTCAAACTGAATGCACATTTTAGACCCAAGAGAAATATAGACCCAAGAAAATATAGACGGATCAAATGTCTGTTCCAGATAAATTGGTGTAATTCTGACCACATTTTAAAAAAAACAAACTACTCCAAACACAGAAGCTCTGCTGAAGGAAATCACCATGTCTTCCATAAAGATAAATCCCCCCTCTTCAATCTTACAGAATCTACGCCAAGTGGGAGTGTTAATACGGCCTTGGGGAGACCATACTTGGAATACTGCATTTTGGTTGCCATGATGTAAAAAAGATGTTGAGACTATGGAAAGAGGATAGAGAAGAACAGCAACAAAGGTTATTAGGGGACTAGAAGCTAAAACATATAAAGAACAATTGCTGGGATTGGGTATGTCTAGTTTAATGAAAAGAAGGACTGGGGTGATAACAGTGTTCCAATATTTGAGGGGCTGCCCCAAAGAAGAAGGTTCATCCTATTTTCCAAAGCACTAGAGGGCAAGATAAGAAGCAACGGATGGAAACTAATCAAGGAGAGAAGCAACCTGAAATTAAGGAAAAAAATTCCTGACAGTTATAACAACTTGCCTCCAGAAATTGTGGGTGTTCCAATATTGGAATTTTAAAGAAAAGACTAGACAACCATTTCTCTGAAATGGCATTGGGCCTCCTGCTTGACCAGAGGCTTGGATTGGAAGACCTCCAACTTGGTCCCTTCCAACTCTGTTAAGAGACATTTTTTCATCAAAGACTATGAGAGGAGAGGATGTGTTCCTGTATAGATTGTTGATAAAATAAACACAAAGCAAAGGGTAAGAAAAGCGGGCAATTTTTCTCAGTGGAGAAGTGGAATTCCTCAAGGATCTATTTTGAAACATTGTGAGGGTTGGTGATGTGGATAATTTAAAGGAGTATTGGTTAAATGCATGGAGGACAGCTCTATCCAGTGTATCCAGACTAGGCCCAGTATGAGGGAACCAGTTAAACCAGTTGGAGGGAAACAGAGGCAGGAGGGAAGGATGACCATCTTCCCTCCAATCAAGCACATCAACAGCTGCTAGAAGCCGTATCTTAATTAAGATGGGGTTTGCTCAGATCAGCTCATGTTCCTGTTCCTATGATTGCTCAATCAGCTTAGGCAACTTTGCAGAATTTTGCATTGCCCTCTTTAAATTTATTTTTTTTTAAAAAAAGAAAAAATGACCCTCCTTTACCCAATTTAGTTGAATAGCCTTCCAGGAATGTGAAAAGTAATGAAACCTGTTGGGGTCCAATTCAAAATAATCAGCAATAGAAACTGTCATTGGAGTAACCCAAATGCAGCAGTATCTGTTCCATTTTGTTCCTATAACGCTCCTCAATGGGTCCAATTCTGTTGGTTCAATCAACCAGAGGCTGCTTACGGTAACCACGGTATTAAGTGGGTTTCCTATGGCATTCCTTATTTGCCCTCGCCTATAGAGAGATCAAGGGCCCACCCACCACTTCCTAAGGCAGGGAGGGGGGTAGTTTCTTATGAATCCCAGGTGATTAAAGGTAACACAAAAGCTCAATCTTTGATTGTAATTCAATAGTGAATATACTGCTGGATCCCGAGTCTTTTCACTCAGGCAACCTGTTGGCCATGTACATCACGAATAGCAATTCCAGGTAGCAAAGGAAGCCATTGCAAAGGATGAGGCCCGGCGTTGCTTCATATCGGAATTTTCCCCCCTGTTTTAAATGGGATTGAAAACTATGCCTTCTTTTGATCTCGCTGTGCTCTGCCACCATGTCTTATCATGAACTGAACTGCATATTGTCAACGGTAGCCATTTCTTGTAGAAATTATGTCACCAAGAAGGACCAAAGCGGGTGGAGAGGGGACACCTTTGCAAGGACAGGGTGCAGGCACTTCAATCCCTGGCACCTGGTTACAGGGTTGGGAGTAGACCTTACCTGGAGATCCTCTGGAAAACATACACTGGTTTGGAGTGATCCATCTCACCCCTGTCTCATCATCACCCTCTTCCTCATCCTCCTCAAAAGAGGCAAATTTAATCTGAGAGAGAGAGCAAGGTGGGGGCTTATACTTGAGGCAGATATACCATGTGGATCGGACCAAAAATCCCTTCTGTTTTCATGTTGCATAGTATCCAGTTGGATGAAGAAGACTACTCACTTTGGGCATTCAGGACTTTGGAGGATCATAACTTTGAGATGGGTGAGTATCTCCTGGAAGGTTCTAAAGCTCAGACCTCCGAATAACCCCAAACGTTGGTTCCCTGTTTGAGAATGAATCAACTGAATAGGTAACAATACAGCCTCCCTGTGATGTGCTATGATTATTCACTTCCAACCACACAGAAGGTAGCTTTTCTTTAAGGAGAAAGGAATGTGGCCCAACCTATAACCAGAGAGCACAAAAATCCATAGGGGATGTGATTTCTGGAATTATTAAAATAATCCCACTTCAAGATTTGTCAGACATTACAGAGAAGCCAAGAACGAGGGCTAATTTTTTCACTACCTAATTGTCCTCTAAAGGAGTCTATTTTAGACCAACACAAACCACCTACAGGGGATCCTTGGTGCTCTCTGAGTCTGGTGGCTTTCTTGCAGACATTTCATGCACTGATATCAGTGCACCCATGATGTTACCTAGTTTGGTCATGACATGTCTGCAAGAAACCCACCAAGCTCAGAGAGCACCAAGGATCTCCACAGTCCAAACCTAAGCTGCAAATATTATCTTCTATTGGTATAAATCACATATTTAGAGCTGCTCAATTTTCTCACTCTTGTTTATTGTACCCCTCATTGTTTTCACAAATTCTTCTTTCTCAGTGATGATATGTAACACGCCAACTGCTGATGGAGAATAGTCCTTTGGAGGCTATCCCCATTTCTGAGAGTGAGAGCCTTAGTGAGTGGTTTGAGACAAAAAATGGTTCTTTAATATAAGATTAAAAAGCCAGAGAGAGACAGAGGGATACCTTCCATGTCAAGAGTCTCTTAAGAGTCTCCCTTTTTCCTTGAATGAAAATTTAACGTTCAGGGAGAGAATTTTTAGGTATCAGAAACAGCCTGCCTGCATTCTGCCTGCATAAAACCATTTTTCCCATGGGGCATATGCAGGGAGAGAGAGCCTGGGCAAATTTAAATTGAGGAATGAATGTGGACCCAAACCTGGTAGCGTTTTGGTAGAGGGTTAATTGAGCCAAGAATAAGGACATGCCTTCAGTTTCTGTAAAGAATCGGGAACTGGCTTCAGGGATTGGACTTGAGTCAGTTAACAGAGATTAGATGAAGAGCCAAGCCAAGCCTACCAATTGGGAATAATAATAATAATAATAATAATAATAATAATAATAATAATAATAATAATAATAATAATACATCTGAGCTGGTTATTTCTCACAGGAAATATGTTGTGGGCCTATTCAGAGTTTTTTTGCTTGGACATTCTGGCTCCACTCGGAAGTCAACTATAATCTTCTTGTGTGGGTGCTAGAAACGAGGAGAAAGGCATTTCTAACTTCCTACCATTGTGCAAAAGTCAGCATGTCTACCTTTTAGAGCAGGGGTCTCCAACCTTAGCAACTTTAAGACTTGTGGACTTCAACTCCCCAAATTCCTGAGCCAGCATGGCTGATAATCCCCCTTCTCCTGCAAAACTATGGAGCTAACTCAACAAAAAAGAACAGAAAAGAAACGGGCTTCTATTGGCATATTCTCAACAAATCTAAGACTAACCCTCCAATTTTGAAAGTGATCCCCTTGGAGAAAAGCCTCGTCTTCCTTTCAAGGAAATGCAGGTATTTCATGTGTTTGAGGACATCTTACAGAGATGATAGAGGCAGACAGTGAAGGAATTCAGCCCTTCTGGGAACAGGGGACCCCAGACCGCACAAGCTACTGCCGCTGACTTCTCCTGGGCCCGGGCTCAACCGGAAGCCCGGGAAGGTCCATTCAGCACTTCTTGCAGCTCTTGGTCAGAGAAGGGGGGGGGAGGGGACAGAGAGGTCTAAGAAAGAGGGAAGGGAGGGACCCTGTCGTCACCCCTGGGTTGCCTGGGACCGGCCTCGCGTAGGACTTGGATCTTGGTCAAGCTACTGCTTCTGCCGTTGCCACAGGCCAGTTGCTCACTCTGGAGTGGAAACATCCTGGCCAGGAACCTTACCCAGGACAGGTGGTGGCAGAAGAAGCAGGGGTCTCTCCCGGGGGAAGCGGGGACCCTCACACTGGCCTCTGCAGGAGACCGCCTGCTCCACCTTCCCTCCTGCCCCTTCCGTGCCTGGCTTCCGCAGCTTCAGGCCAGGAGCTCGGGGAGCCCTCTGGGAGGCTGCGTTCCCACACAGGCCCTCTGGGCATCCCTGGGTGGCCCTGCGAGGCGTTGGCTCTTGGTGGGGGAGGTTTCCACGTGGGGGGGGTGGGCCTGTGCGTGGCCTGTCACCCAACCGGTGCCCCCCAAAGAGGTATAAGGAGTGCCCCCTCCCCTCCCTCGCAGGCGCCTTCCCCGCCCTTTCCTTTTGCCTGAGGAGCTGCCCGCGAGCTCGGTCACTCGTCCCTGGCGGTGCTCTCCTCCACGGCGGGAAGGACGTCCAGGCTCAGGCCTTCGCTGCTGTGCACCCCGGAGAAGGAGACCATGGTGTGCAGGAGCATGAGGACCAGGACGCAGAGCCGGATTTTGCTGTGGCTGAGGCGAGACCCTGCAGAGACCGGCAGCAGAGACGGGGGAGGGTACTGGTGGTGGTGGTAGTACAGGTGGTAGTGCTGCTGCTTCTGCTCCTGCTGCTCCTCCTCCTCCTTCTGCCGCTGCTGCCGCCGCCGCTGCTCTTGCTGGTGATGGGGGGCGTCATGGCGGGGGCTGTGGGACGACTCCGACTCGGGGGATGCGGCGGAGGTGTTGTTGCTGCGGTCTGGGTAGGGATCGCAGGAGTCCCACTGCACGTCACAGCACTTCGCTTCCGGGTCGGGCAGCTGGCTCTCCAACAACCCTGGTAACACAACAGCACAAGAATTGCCTGTGGAAGAGCCATCGCCCTTGGACCTCGATCCTGCTTCCCGGGGCTTTTTAAAGGCCTGGTCTCTGAGCGGTTGGCAGAGCCGGCCTATAGAGCCCCAACAATCTGGGTCCTCCTTTTACCCACCTCAGGAGGACGGAAGGCTGAGTCAACCTGGAGCCAATCAGAATCGAACTCCTGACAGTGGGCAGAATTAGCCTGTAATGCTGCATTCCAACCACTGTGACACCACGGCCCTTCCTTCCTTCCTTCCTTCCTTCCTTCCTTCCTTCCTTCCTTCCTTCCTTCCTTCCTTCCTTCCTTCCTTCCTCTCTCTCTCTCTCTCTCTCTCTCTTTCCACCTAGCAATAGCACTTAGACCTCTATCCCACTTCACAGTGCTTTTTAAAGCCCTGGTCTCCAAGCGGTTTACAGAGTCAGCCTTTTCCCCCTACTAATCTGGGTCCTCATTTTACCCACTTCAGAAGGACGGAAGGCTGAGTCAACCTGGAGCCAATCAGAATTGAACTCCTGGCAGTGGTCAAAATTTGCCTGCAATATTGCATTCTAACCACTGTGATACCACAGCCCTTCCTTCCTTCCTTCCTTCCTTCCTTCCTTCCTTCCTTCCTTCCTTCCTCTCTCCACCTAGCAATCGCACTTAGTCCTCTATCCCACTTCACAGTGCTTTTTAAAGCGGTTTACAGAGTCAGCCTTTTTTCCCCAACAATCTGGGTCCTCCTTTTACCCACCTCAGGAGGACGGAAGGCTGAGTCAATCTGAAGCCAATCAGAATCGAACTCCTGGCAGTGGTCAAAATTTGCCTGCAATATTGCATTCTAACCACTGTGATACCACAGCCCTTCCTTCCTTCCTAACCTTAACCCTACCCCCCCACCCCCACCCCCCCAGCATCAGCCTGAGTTCCCCCAGCATAAGCAGCGCTAGCGGAAAGCTAAGACTCGCAATGAAAGAGAACCGGGTGGGTCTGTTCTCCTTGTCTGGGCCACGTGCCCCTCCTCTTCCCCCCCCCCCCCCCGGGGAGCTCTGGATACCTTCATAAGGTGAGTGACCGGGGGTTCACCTGTCATGACCTTAATTTTGGGTCTGTGCTGATAAAAACAATTTCAAGAAATAATTACTAAAATACTAAACAATAATTAAATAATAAATAAGGAGTGAGTGAGTGAGTGAGTGAGTGAGTAAGTGAATGAATGAATGATTGAATGAATGAATGAATGAATATGCCACAGCCTGGAAAATTCATGCTCCCTAACCTACAGTAATGACAATACCTCTTGTAAGGTATATTATGATTAAAAATACGTTACTATACAATACTGTTACTTTTTGTTTTGTTTTATTTTAAGACACCTAACATTGTAGGAGGCCCACAGGCCCACGTCTTCACGGGAGAGTGTAGGTCTAACCCCTACTTCCCATCTGCAATGACCTGACTTGATTTTCATCTTTTAAAGACGAACAATCACATTTCTAAACTGAAATTTGCATCATCGTTTTTCTTCAGTGCCATTTGGGTTTGATCTCTTCTTGGGTCTCATCGGACAGTTTTCCTGCTGCTTTCAATCCAAAGGAATAAAGAATTGCCCTTTTTTGTTGGACCCCCTTCATAATGAACAGGTAGTCCTCGACTTACAACATTGCATCTAGCGACCGTTCAAAACTATGAGCGAGGCAAAGGGAGGTACTTCCGTGCTCATCCCCGGAAGGCTTCCAAGCCCCTCCCCTTCCAAGCCTTACCTGTGCAGAGGAAGCCAGGCAACCCTCCGTAGACCAATTCATCGTTGTCAGGCAACACAAAAGGGCACCTCGTCTCCACCTCCAGGCAGTATTGCTTGCATGGAATCCGGTGCTGGCACTGTAGTTGGGTCACATCAAAATACTCAGAGCACAGCCAAGCCTTGTAGACGGCCTACGTGAAAGGAACAAGAGTCCAGAGGCAATAATACAGTAGCAAAAGTGACACCCCCCCACAACCCCTCCCCAGGAATCTGAATGGTGTCTGCTGGGATGCATGGATAGTCCTTGACTTACAATGGTGAAATTAGAGGTCGTTCAAAATGGCAACGGCACTGAAAAAAGTGGCTTAAGACCGTTTTTCACACCTACGACCATTGCAAGCATCCCTGTGGTCACGTGATCAAGAGTCCACAAGTCTTAAAGTTGCCAAGTTTGGAGACCTCTGGTTTACTTCCTTATATTGTCCCGCATTGCAGTTGTCTAGTCCATGCCACCTACTAGTCTCCTGACCCAGGTAGAGACCAGCTCCCAAGAGAAAGCAAATTATATTAACATACTAATGGACTAGTGCAGGGACTCAAGGAAAACACATTACACTCCCCCCCCCCGCCACTGCCGCAGGAAAAGTTAGGGACCTCTAGTTTAAACCACTCCTAGCTTTTTAGCCAGAAGCCGATCTAAAAAAACATGGCTGGGTGATTTGCAACATCCAGGAAAGGGCAGATCTGATTCGGAGGGGGAGGCCGAGCAGCTGACAGGGAGTGTGGCTCCATTGGCTGTGGAAGAAACTGGGGAAGGGCACAGTCCAGCTGGGCAGAGCAGGGAAGAGGTAGAACAAGGGAGAGGGAGTTCAGAGGAAGACCCAGGCCCACCACCCCCTCTTCATCCTAGGGCATGCAGGGAGGAACAGGGAAGGGAGCAACGTGGGTTGCGTGGCTTATGGGGGAGGAAAGGGCCCTGATTCCCTTCATTAGCTGCAGCTGGGAACACAGTATTTAAAAAGGGAGATTGCTCACAGCAACTTGCTGGAAGCAAATCGTGAGTTATCTGGTATTGTCCAGGCTTGTCTGGGTTCCTGGCGTCCTCCCAACTGTGTGTGTTTTGGTGGCCTTTCAAGTTGCAATTCCTTTTCCTGCCCTGTCCAGTTAATTGCTGGAGCATGGTTTGTGTGGATTTTTAGTTGCAGTTTGTATGTATTTTGTTTTCAGACTGAACTTCCTCCACTTAAACTGTTCTTGGGAGAGTTTTTTTTCCCCATCTGAAGGTAACTGGACATTGGGGGCAAAATTGGAAGTACTAAAGGGACTCTTCTTACTTATGTGACTGTGTTGCCTTAGTGCCACGCCCCTTTGGGTCATCACAGACAGCTACAAATTGGGCGCCTTCACATTACTCCACCCACACCTCCTGACGCACAGACACCAATCCCTGGCTGAAGATTTAAAAATACCCCTAAAATACTAACTGCTTTTCAAGATTGTGTATCCTGCTCCAAGACACAAAAAATAAAACATCTGGAAGAAAACATGCAAGCTCAGACAGCACCAAGGACCCCCGAGACAAAATTTACCAAATGCTGGTTTGGTCATAAAATGGGGCAAAATTCACTTAACTTACTTAGCAACCTAAAAGATCGAGCACTACCTGCACAGGGTAGGAGGAAAGATCAAAAAAGAGAAGAGAAAAAGGCAGCTTTTGTTTTTGTAAAGCACAAACATCCACGGTCAGCCAGATGGTTTCCTCCCAAACCAAAACCTTTCTCAGTTTTCTGGGATTCACAGAAACTATGACTGAAGACGAAAATGTGCCCACAAATCAGGTTCCTGAGACATCAGTGTAATAAATCTATATCCCTTTGGGCCTTTTTCCCCACTAGAAATTTTATATTTATGATCTAATACGTTTTGCAGACTAATAAAAATTCTTCCTAGGGGATCAGTTCCGTTGCTTTGGTAAATTTTGTCTCGGGGGTTTTGCTTGTCAGAAGGTTGCAAAAGGGGACCCAGCCACAGTCGTAAGTATGAGTCAGTTGCCCAGCATCTGAATTTTGATCACGTCGTCATGGGGATGCTACGAAGGTTGTAAGTGTGAAAAATGGTCATATGTCACTTTGTTCAATACCGTTGTAACTTAGAACGATCACTAAACAAACTGTTGTAAGTTGAGGACTACCTGAATGAATTGTAAAGGAAATGTAATTGGAGCCAATTGAGTAGACGAGTGGACAAGTGGTACGCCCTGGTAAGAAACATTCAAATGTGTGTGTATATTAAATGTACTTTATGTTAAATATAAATGACTAAATCATGTATGCTAATGTATATTGACTACCTAATGAATACGTGTATGGAAATGATATATAAACCTATATTTCTTTGTCTAGGATAACTTTTGCATTAGGGAAACTGCCCAATGATCATTAAAAAAATTTAAAAAATAGTATCTTTTGGTTACAGTCCAGAATAAAATAACAAAAAATTACCCTGATTTCAATACTTTCACTGTAACCCATAAGTAATAAAAAAAAAAATAACTAGAAGTTAGAATTACTAACATGATGCTATAAAATTACAACCCTAAAATATCTTCATAAAAGCCCTTAATATTAATACTAAAACTAAAGACTAAGAGAAGGCTTCAAAGGGCAAAAAAATATGTAAAAACAAATAAAGGCCAGAAAAATAAAAATGTAATTTTGAAGAATATGAAAGTGAAGCTGTAAGGACGAAAGTAGAAAGAGAAGCAAAAGAGATCTGGTATAATTTATTGGTAGACAGTTAAAGACGTTTGTGAGAGTATTAAAGAGTGATTAAGAGGTTTTTAAGATGGCTTCCTGGGGTTAGTTGGGAGGGTTGCTACTACGCCAGGCTCCCGGCCCGAACTTCTGGAGGCCATCGGTGTGGATGTGGAAGTTCCCCAGGCGCTAGGAGACTGGGGTTGGCCTCAGAAGTGACTCGGGAGTTTATGGCCGCCAGGGGCCTCTCCCAGATCATCCATGGCCCCACGCCAGGTGTGATTTTCTTGTCAGAGCAATGACAGCCTGATCTAGTGAGGGATCTATTCTTAACCAGGGGTGGGATTCTACCAGTTCGCGCCTATTTTTCTTTCTTTTTAGCTAAGATTTCATTTTTTTTCTTTTCAACATTTATTCATCTATTATTCTTTAATACGTTTATATTAAATAATATAAATGTAATACATAGCTCCAGATGGCAACCTCACTTGCATTTAAGATCTACTTCAACATTAGGCGCAGAAGGGACAAAGAGGAGAACTAAAAGCTCCTAAGACTGAGGAGGCACTTGTCTAAAATGTAAAAGGTCTCCTGCTGGACTAGAAGATCTCCAAGGTTCCTTCCAACTATTATTCTATTATTTTGTCTCAGTTCATTCTGAGCCTTAGCTTTCACGACTTCATCCTTGCAGATTCAGGGTTTTGGCCAATATTATGATTTAGTTATGTGTCTCGCTTTCCATTTTTCAAAAATACTTATTTTTGTCTCTCAGTTTGTCAGAGAGTTCTTTATGCAACCATGCTGGTTTCATCAGGGGTTTCTTTCTCTGTGGCCTTTTATAATCTTACTTTTTCAATTTTCCCAAGCATTTTGATTTCTTTCCCCTTTAAGATTTCTATTCAAGAAATCCTTCCTAAGTTCTCTCTCTAAGATGAGGAAATCAGCTCTATTAGAGTCTAAGATGTTCTTTTGACTTTATTTAATTATGTGCCTACATTAGGTTGAGTTCCAATATGACACGGTCACTCTCTCCTAAAGTTCCCGCAACCTCAACCCCTTCTTTCATCTCTCTTGGTAAGGACTAAGTCCAGTATAGCTGACCCTCTCTCTGGTTCCCTCTTCTACTTTTCGGATGACAAATTAATGCAGGGTAAATAAAGTCCTCCATTACTACTATAGTAATGTGGTAGACTTTAGAAGAAACCCTCCCATACTACCACCTCTTACAATACTAGGCAACACAGTATCAACAGTACAGACTTTCAAATTATATCACATGACCTAAAATGGAGACCTAGCATCAAAAACGTCATCAAAAAAGCACAACAAAGAATGTTCTTTCTGCGCCAACTCAGGAAGCTCAAACTGCCCAAGGAGCTGCTGATCCAGTTCTACAGAGGAACTATTGAGTCTGTCATCTGCACCTCTATAACTGTCTGGTTTGGTTCTGCAACCCAACAGGACAGACACAGACTTCAGGGGATAATAAGGATTGCAGAAAAAACAATGGCTACCAACCTGCCTTCCATCAAGGACCTGTATAACACAGGAGTCAAAAAAGGGGCTGTGAAAATATCTACAGACCCCTCACATCCCGGACATAAACTCCTTCCCTCAATACAACGCTGTACAGCCCTACACACCAGAACAACTAGACACAAGGGGAGTTTTTTCCCAGACGCCATCCCTCTGCTAAACAAATAATTCCCTCAACACTGTCCAACTATTTACAAAGTCTGCACTACTATCACTATTAATCTTCTCATCGCTCCTTATTGCCCCTCCCCTCCCACTTGTGACTGTAGGACTGTGACTTTGTTGCTTGTATCCTTATGGTTTTTACTGACTGTTTCCTCGTATGATTTGATTGCTTATTGTAACCTATGACTATTATTAAGTGTTGCACCTGATGATTCTTGACTCTTGACGAATGTATCTTTTATGTACACTGAGAGCATTTGCACCAAGACAAATTCCTTGTGTGTCCAACCACACTTGGCCAATAAAGAATTCTATTCTATTCTATTCTATTCTATTCTATTCTATTCTATTCTAT